>JAJSRW010002387.1:0-29581 GCA_022414725.1 Microglena sp. YARC | reverse complement strand
ACTTTTGAGGGAGTCAAAAAGTACACTTTATTCCTAACCATTTCATTGTCCACCACGTGGCCCAAAAAGGGACCGAAATTACCAGCTGGTATCTTGCGCCAGGAGGCCCAAAAATCAGATAAGAAACAAACCAAGGGCCATACCTTCCAATCGACCTCGACCCTGACCGACCCCTTCTCACCGCCGCGGCCTCCGCCTCCGCCCTCCGCCTCAAGCCGCGCCGCCGCCGGCCGCCAGGAGCGCCTCTCCATGGCGGCGACGACCGATTCCACCAAAACCCCGACCGACTGGAGGTCAGGACGACTCTGGATCGGCAGACCTCCATTACTGGCCGACGGAGAACTACCTCTACAACTGCTTCGCCACACCGGCGAGGTAGTTTTACACGCTGCGCTCCATGCCGCCAGCCGCCCCCGATGAACTAATTCCATGGTTCTTCTTAGTTCATTCGTTAAGCTAGGGGTTCCTATTTAGCGTTGGATTGACGCTTTTTGTCCCCCCCCCCTCTCTGGTGGTAAGGTTGATGGTTAGGGAGCTAGCGGTGCTGGAGTGCCGTCACGTTTTGAATCCTAATTAAAAAGGTTACATGTTTCCCCTTTACTAGAATTAGCTACGCAGTTGTCAATGTGAATGGGGAAAAAATAGGCTGTTTGTGTTACAAGCCATGAAAAGCCTCATTTGCTCAAGTGAAAAGTTACCAAGTGATTTTTGCTTGTCATGTTTGTTGAATCATGTCATTGCAACAGCTATGATTACTTCATATTAAAATCCAGTAAAAGTTAAAACTCGTTGCTGGCACAATCTGGCAGCAGTACTGTTCGTAGTTATGCACAAATATAATTATCTTTTTGTTATATACTATGTCAGAAGCAATGCGAGGTTTTATGATTTTGTAATATGGCAACAAAGAAGTTAGATAGCCTCTATGCGGACTTTTCATAGCTCAGATTTGCTACCGGATGCATGAGTAACATGGTGCTAAATTTTAATTAATTGTTGTGATACAGTCTAAAAATTATTCCTCGAAAATTTTATTACCCTGACATCCTATATGAATTATGAAAACTCGCTAATAGTTGATATTATGATTCAATCCTCTTCCTTTGTTTATTTGGACCTGAAGTAGAAAATATATGCACAAAATAACTTTTATATGCATATATATATGGCAAATCTTATTGCAATATTAAACCTTATTCCATGTTGTTTCAAACCACTCTTGAGAATACCAGCTGCATTGTCCTATGAATATATAAGAGTACCATTTTGCCAATAAAACAGTACGTAAGAAAATTGTTTATTTGACCGCAGTACAATCTGTAAAAATAAAATACGCTAACAGCTAACAAGCCTTCCAGAAGTATGGATTCATAGAGTTTCATTTCTCATGAAGTTGCCGAGAAAAGTTCTACCAGACTTACCAATGGCACCACAAATGCCTTGGAATGAGCATACAATTACAGATTAACTGGGCTCTTTCAGCTCTGGTGAGAGGCGTTCTGGCATGCAGGACCCTTGATCATTCGATTTTTGTGGGAGACTTGGCCGCCTGATGTCACAGAATTACTTGCTTACAGGAGACATTCCTTGTGAGCTATCCTTCTGCTCAAAGGGGCTAAGGTGCTTCACGGATCCAAATACTGCGGAGGTCCAAAGGTAATGGATTTGTAAAGTTCAGATGAAAATTGAAAAGAATCGTGCAATACAGAAATGAATGGATGTATTGCTCAACAAGACCTATGCGGATAAGTGCTAGCAATACCTAAAAAAACCACTGCGATCTCAGGCTTCAGTATGGAGCTGCTAAAGGTAAATTCTTGTCTTATAATATACTACTATTCTGTTAGTTTCTGATGCGCAAACTCACGATCTCACTACTACATTTATTTTTAGTTGCTCTGTTAATATGTACATCCTGCTTATGAGCATTATGACAGATCACGTTTTCATTGGTGAGCTCGTATTATTTCTCCATAGCAGTAATAAGATAGGAGATCTCATCTGTAAGTGGATTTCTGCTCATGTGATTCATTTTATATGCAACAATGCAGCATATATCACCAATTCACAAGTGTATAATTCATTTCCATAGACAGGTGCTTTTTCTTTGAATTTGTTTTAACACCTGTTTATTTGAATATGTAGCCATGTATCCAGCAGCCACGTTAGCAGATTCCGGCAGTCCAACCAGTTCTACCAGAAGTTTGATCCGACAAAACACCACTGTAAGAAACCCTTATCATTTTAGCCTGCTGTTTGCACTGTTGAGTATGCATTAACCCTGAGACACACTTTGCAGATATTATAAGGATAACTTGCACAAGGAATGTGACAGAAGATGAAACTCAGCGCAGATCGGTCCAATTTGGAGCTTATATATGTAAAAATTCCAGCCAATAAAAGCTTGCTGGATTTGTAACAATTATGATCTCGGTGGGTAATCTTGCTTTAATTTAATAATGACATCTGTGCTGTATGTCTTTCAAGGTTCAACTTTTAACAGAGATCAAGCTTTCACAGGAATAGTTAGGAGGCTTAACTATAATGGCATCATTAGTGGCATGGTTACTTAAATTAATAAATTGAGCATACAAGAGAAGGTACATTCGCGGTCTACCTTGTATTTAATTTTCATAAATACACCCCATAATGAATTATATCGAAGGAAAACCTTTGAAACTCATAGAAGCTATTCGAAGGAGACTTTGAAACGCGTAGATTTCATATCCACTCGGTGAATCTGAATACTTAAATAAATTTTTATACTAGGAAAAGATGTATAAAAATTAGTAACAAGACTGAATGATTTATGCCTGTAGCAGGGATCATTGAAATCAGTTTGTTTTTTTCTAGGTATCTGCATACATTGTAGGCAAAACTTTGATACCTTCAAGACACTCAGGTGCAAATGTTGCTCTGCATTATAACTATAGACAAGGAACAAAATGTTCTTGGTCTGATGTGTTCTTTTTCCAACTTAAATATTGGAGACGATTAGGCAATGCATTTCTTGGCCTCTTTGCGAGCATGGGAATTTGTTTTGGAATGATGTGAACGTGTGTAACTGTTTCAGGCATCAGCTGAAGAGGCAGTACAACGTCTCATGGCACAACGATCGCGCGTCTACCTGTATACATTTTCATAAATCACACAATAAGATATAGTAGAAGGAAAACTTATAGAATCATCAGAATATGTCGATAGGGAGAATCCTTTGGAAACTCGTAGATCAATGCATCTGGTGAACTGAATACTTAAAATAAATTTTATACCTAAGGGAAAAGATTATATAAAAATTATAACAGACTGATGATTATGCTGTAGCAGGGATCATTGAATCATTTGTTTCAGGTATCTGCATACATTGTAGGCAAAACTTATACCTCAACACCTCAGGTGCAAAGTGCTCGCATTATAACTTAAATAAAAAGGACAAAATGTTACCTTTTTGGTCTGAATGTGGTTCTTTTCCATTAATAATGGATTCGATTAGGAATGCATTTCTTGCCTCTTTGCGAGCATGGGATTGTTTGATGATGGGAACGATGTGTTACTGGTTTCAGGCAGTTATGAAGAGGCAGTACTAGACGTCTTCATGGCAAGACGATCGTCAACAGTAGTCAGGCTTTGCATGGGGCAGAGTCTGCGAGCAAGCAGGTAATCTCATTGAAGTGTTTCTATATCACAAACCTAATTGCTCATAAATCTCTTTATAACTCAGACGCCTTGAAATCCACTGTAAACAATATACTAAATTTGCAATGGCAAATTATAGCTATAAAGCCATGCAAAAGAAGCAATATGTTAATTGTAGATAGACGCTTTGTATCCCAGTATATTGTTCTTGTTGTTAGTTCTAACTGATTTAAGGTGCCATATCTTGTTTACTTCTTCTTGTAAATTTTCTCTCATGTCTTTTCTGATTTTGATATCTTTCTATTTGCTTTAATTCTTGCTTTCATCAAAATTATGTATGCAGGATCAATCAGCTGTCTGGAGTCAACAAGCTGGAATCCTAATCAATGGGACATAGGCGTTTAATGGCTATGATATGATGCAATGATAGCCCAGACCTCAATTGCATACAATTCTAATGCAGGATTAGCCTCGTACCCCCCAGTCATGGCAAGGATTTCAATTAGATTTTCACATTCATTACACTGAAGATTTTTTTTCTAGTATACAGAAATTGTTGCTAAGCTAAAGAGTTTGGTCCAGAAAGTGTATATGTTGAATTGATTTGGACTGGTTTCCTGCCAGTTATGTCCTGTATCTGTGTTTTTTGTTATTTTGGCGGTGTGTCTTTGTTTTGGGTTTTTTTCGGCTATCACCATTAGTGATCATCACATCTGAGTTCATTCTTGAGAATTAATGGTTTGTTTTATTCTCCTCTTCTGATACTTGGACAACTTAGGATTTTCACCTGCTTGACAAGTGAGAACATGATAGAGAATCGGATAACATTAATATTCTACTGCACTCGATTCCTTGTTGGAACTTCTGATGAATGTAGCAATCTGCAATTTTCCAGTTGAGGAGCGACCGATTGGCATAGCAGCTGAAGCCATGCCAGGAATGGAAAAAGGAGGAGGTGTATGATCCATTGAACTTACCTGATGTTGACAAGTACGTTCCACTTTATCTCACTCCCCCTTATTTTATATATTACTATACATTGATGAGTTTTCCTAACACGCGACTGCTCGTTAAATCTAGTTGAATGGTGTACATCGCTGTTCATGTAGAGCATGCTTGGGCGATCCTGTGGTTGAGAACTTCATCATTGCTAAGTCCAGCGTTGAGCGCCTATTAATCACTCTCGTTGCTTTTTTTACTGAAAGACTGCAATGCAGTAGATGAGCAGTTGGTATTTTTGTTTGCAAAAACGGAAAACTGTGACAGGCTGACTGACAGCTTTAATGTATGTTGATTGTGTCATCAGCAGCGTGTTAGATTACGGAACCCTTTGCTGAGCCTCTTCTAAAAAGTGAACAGATTACTGCCATGATGCGGGCTACTTAGATGCCAAGTTACTGGATGAAATCATCAGAAAAAAAAATCTGTTCGATCTCATGTTCAGAATTTTCGCCAGTTCTTTCTGGTTTTCGTTCTTGCGTATTTTCTCCTTTTACCTATCATTGACTTTTTTTTACATGGTAAATGATCAGATACATAGGTAGTAATTAAAATTGATCCTATCGGACGGATGAAAAGAAACGTGTCGCCATCACTGTCTGAGATTCATCAGTCCATCGGGTGTGAGATCTGCGACTGCTAATCACTCTCGAAAAAAAAAAACTTTCCCTGTCCACTCTCACTCGAAACGTTCCTATTACAGGGCGTCAGGCCTCTCTTCCTTTATAACCTCCACGTGTTCCAGTGCGCCACCCATCAGTGGTCCCACATGTCGTGTCTTCACCAGGGCTGGCCATTCCCCCCAACGGTCGAAAAGATGGACACGCGAGCCAACGCTGGTCATAACATCGTAACGGCTCGGACGCGCGCAGCGCTCCACAACTCACGGTCGCAAAAGATGGACATCAACCGCGAGCCAACGGCTGGTATAACATCGTAACGTCGACGCCGCGCAGCGCTGCACAACTCAAGAGAACGAGGCAGAGCGGCTCGCGCGAGGACCACCACCTACCTCACCTGCCGCCGCCGCATGCCGCAAACTCTCCTTCTTTCTCTCGGGCTCTGGACGAGCCGCCGGGAGGAGTCGGGGGAGACTCTGCTGCTGCAGAGAGGCGGAGGCGATGGAGTCGAGGAGCCGCAAGGACATCGACTGGAGCAGGGTGGTCGCGGTACGTGCGGCAGAACGAACTACGAGGGCATGACAGAGGCCCTGCACTGGGCCGACCTCAACCGATCCAGGCCTTGGCGTCGCCGCGTACGGACGACGAGGCTGGTTCTTGCCGCCCGCGGTGAGCGCTTGCGCCTCCGGATTCTTCAAGATATGCGTTCGTTCTGATCACCTCCAAGCCAGCTCCTGGGATGGATCGGATTCCGCTCTCGTTTTCGCTCGATTTGTCTCTGACTGACACAAAGAAGAAGCTCTGCTTCTTGATGGAACACGCTCTTGATGATTTGCTACTGTTGTCGTGCAGATGTCAGGGCACCAAAGACGGTCGAGGACTTCTTCAAGATAGCCCAGCCTCAAGGTATGTGCTGGATTTCTCGCTCTGTGTTCTCACTCTCTGAACTCGATTTGTTCGGGTTTCTCAGTTTCTTCCGGATCAGGCAGGCTACTGGCGATCAGTGTCGCCATGGATGAATGCAGTCTGCGAGAGGGACACCAACGCTTAAGTGAAGCAGAGTTCTCTCGGTTAAATGTCCAGCTGCTCGTAGCATACTCATACTTCGATGCGATCCATGTTCTGACCCAATTGTTGATCCATTTTGCTCAGAGACGGCACAACAATCTCAAGAGGCCGGGAGCCGTCGGCCGGCAGCGGCCAACGCGCCACCATTTCACGGCCGCCCAACCAAGGCGCGGCCTAAGAAGAGGTTCAGGACGAAGGCGAAACGCAGTGACCACGGCAGTGGCCACTTCCCACCTCGCCGGCACCTGGCGCGAGTAGGCCATCCGTTCGGCTGGCACGGTTGGCCAAGAACGCAGAGAAACGCGCGATCAAGTCAGCGCGGAGAAGCGGAACTGGGCAATGCGAGAGAGGAGGCCTGCCAGCAAAGAACGCGCGGCCGAGGCAGCTGCATAGACACCCTCTTCGCGAGAAACCTGCTTCCGGAAGGACAAATAACTTGGACCGATATCAGACTCTACAATGAGCTCAAGCGATGGCCGCGGAAAATGCAGCCGCCTGGTTCGGAGCCTGGAGGAATGAAGCTCAAACCCAATGTAATTAATTCCTTCTCACTGAATTCTAACTGAAAGCGACCATGAATCTGGTTCTTGCAAATCCGTTAGCTTTTTGTTCTTGACATATATCTGATTCTCTGCAGAGAGGGTGGCGATGTGCCGAGAAGAAGGTCGATTGTTGGCTGGTGCACTGGTGATGCAGGTTTCCCTTCTGAAGAAGCCATTCAGTGGCAGGAGATAAGTTAATGGAGGTCAAGAAAGCAAATAAAGAGTCGAAGCTGACTAATGTATATTTCCTTTTGTCCACTAAGAATGCAAAAACAACATTTTGCAGGTATCATCAGATGAATGCTTCCATGGTTTGCTGGAGGTGGCTGCGACAATTGGTTGGTTTTGTGCAGGAAGGGGAAGAAGATTGCGGATTGAAAAGTGGAGCTCTGCGAAGCCCACCAGGTCCTCTGTGTTGAAAGGAGGTGAAGGCGACACCACCGACAGACACGCGACGTAGTAGGTTGTTCAGTTCGGCGCGGCAACGGTGCGGCCAAGAACCGCCAAGGACGCCATTCAAGTCCAGCGCGGAGAAGCGGCCGGGCAATGCAGGGAGAGGACGCGCCCTGCTCAGCAAGAACGCCGCGCCGAGCAGCTCAAAGCACCTCTCGGCGACGGGTAACCTCTTCTCCGCGGTAAGGACATTTACTGGCCAGATAATCAGACTTCTACAATGAGCTAAGCGGATGCTGCCGGCGGCAATGGCAGCCGGCCTGCGGTCGGAGCGCCATGGAGGATTAAGCTCAAAACCAATGTATTAATTCTCTTCTCACTGATAACTACTGAAGCGACGCAGGAATCTGTTCTTGGCATTTCCGTACTTTTATGTTCTTGACATACTGATCTCTGCAGAAAATGATGGCGATGTGGCCGAGAGAAGGTCGATTGTGGCTGTGCACTGTGATCAGGTTCCTCTGAAGAAGCCATCAAGGAAGAAATCAAGGCAAGAAACAGCAGGAAAAGAGTCCAAGCACAATGTAATTTTCCTTAGTCACTAGAATGCAAAACAACATTTCAGAATATTCAGATGATGCTTCCATGGTTGCTGGAGGTGCTGGACCAATTTGGTTGTTTTGTGGCAGGAAGGGGAAAGAAGATGGATCTTGAAAGTGGAAAGCTGCGAAGCCCACCAGTCCTCTGTGTGCAGGAGGTGAAGGCCACACCACGACTCCGCAGCGGTTCCCATTCCCTCGACGAACGCGTGTCAAGAACGTGAAAGCAGGAGGCATGGTCGATGGAGCTCACACCACTCAAGAAGCACTGAAGTGTGACTACAGCATTCTACTGTGCTAATTTAGTTTGTTTTAGCTCTAGTTTATGTTGGCTAAGTTTGTTTCATTGTGGCCTTCCATATAGGTCTTTTCATGTTCAGGCACTTTTGTGTAATTACTTGACATCTGCATGCGACATTAAATCACTGGTCTTTAACTGGTGGCAACATTGACATCTGCATGCTTCTAGTTTACTAATGTGTGTTTGTTCCATTGTTATACTCTCATTTTCAAGTTGATTGTGCAGTGATCTTAATTACTGTGAGAAATGCTTTTTCTATAGGAGAAGGGGAGCACCTAGTAAGGATTCTGGTTAAGAAACAGCAAAGATGCTAAGAGCCAACCTTTTGGTGTCAAGGACCATGAACAACACCAAGGCTTGTGATGCAGAAAGGCTCTATAGCATTGTTTTGGTTTTGAAGCCCTGCACTTCCTAGTGGAGATAGCAGCAAATAACGGGAAGCTTTAAAGAACTGCATTTTATGTAGTTAGAATACATTATTTCATTCTATTTGAGGGGATACTGTTGGTTGATCATTTATGGAATGGACATTTTTGTCAGGAAATAAACAGCAAGCTATGTAATAGTTACTAGCAAAGTCCATTCAAAGTTTCAGGAGATCTTCATTATGTGGCGTTCGAGGATTATAGCAAAATGTTTTGTTCTTTATGCTGCCTTAACTGTTTGGCCGGAGATCTCGCATTCCTGAAGTGTTTCGTCCATGCGAGATGTTGAAATCTTCCACTGTTAAGTTGAGTAGATTTTTCAGTCGCATGCGCGAGATGTTGAAACTCTATCCACTGTTTAAGTTGAGTAGATCTTTTTCAGTCCAGGTCCATAATTTGGATCAAAACATATTTTCTTCTCATAAACTGATGATGGATGGTGATATATCTACTTTACGTTTGTTAGTTTCAGAAGTTTTGATTGCAACTATTTTAACCCGTAACTTCTAAATATCAGATAAAAGAATTTTAGCAATCTTTTAGAGGTACCAAGAGATAACGATTCCGAGAGGTACAGGTACCACATGTTCAGCTACAGGTACCTCAGTTGACTGGAAAATTTATTTTGCATTTACTCATGGACGCAATTTTTATCAATTAATAAACTAGAAATTGTGTGTAATTCAATGTCATTGCCCCTTCCTTCGTTTAGTGTTATACCTCCATCCATTCAAAATATTATACAATTTTTAACTATTTAGATGACTATATTCATAGTTAAAAGTTAATATATATTTAAGGACTATGCAGTAAAACAGTATTTTGGATTCAGGTGTTCTATAAACTGTTAAGTACTGTAGGAATAGCTTGGTACAGGTGTTATATAAAACTGAGCTGTGATAAACGTTAGATTAAAACCAGTAGCACGAGGAGTTGATTTCAATGCACAGGGAAGAGACATTTCAGGAACAGCAACGATTTTTAACTTTCTCTTGTTACAAACCAAACATTTCCGACAAATTAATGCATGCCAACTCCAAAGTCAAATTATGTTCTACTCTTAGGGCCGGTTTGGTACTAAGCTCAAATCCTAAATTTAGCTTTCAGGAGTTGGTCTGCAGTGGACTTGTGGAGCTTTGCTAAACTCAGCTCCACAAACTGCTAGTTTCATTTTGTGAGAAAGCTGCCACCCAGCTCCAACTCCAATTTTGCGTGGAGCTGAACTAGTTTAGCTGAGCTACCAGTTCGCACGAGGGGTGGAGCTGAACTGAGCTGTGGTCAACAGACTCTTATAATACGCCAACCAAAATGGATTTGCTACTTACACTTGTCATTCTCCCTTGTGGCACGGCTTAAAAACTACACATTTCTGCATACACTTGTTCAACAAAAGGAGACGGAGAAGAAGTTTCTTGAACTATTAACGGGTATTGGTTATCAAAATTCCGGAGCCCCGGTCAAACTCGACATTCCCCCCATAAACAGGTGTTCCAATACAATTTTTTGGGCTCCTGTCGATCCGTACTCCGTAGACACATTCACCTGGCATTCGTCCATCGCCCGAGATGTTGGAAAACTCTGATCGCACTTGTTAAGATAGTACAATTTTTCAGTCAGGTCACTATTTGGATCAAACATATTTTCTCGTTCATTAAACTGATGATGATGGTGATATATCTACTTTAAAGTTTTGTCTAGTTTCAAGGAAGTTGACTTGCAACTATTAAAACCCGTAACTTCTAAATATCAGATAAAAGAATTTTAGCAATCTTTTAGAGGTACCAAGAGATAACGATTCCGAGAGGTACAGGTACCACATGTTCAGCTACAGGTACCTCAGTTGACTGGGAAAATTTATTTTGCATTTACTCATGGACGCAATTTTTATCAATTAATAAACTAGAAATTGTGTGTAATTCAATGTCATTGCCCCTTCCTTCGTTTAGTGTTATACCTCCATCCATTCAAAATATTATACAATTTTTAACTATTTAGATGACTATATTCATAGTTAAAAGTTAATATATATTTAAGGACTATGCAGTAAAACAGTATTTTGGATTCAGGTGTTCTATAAACTGTTAAGTACTGTAGGAATAGCTTGGTACAGGTGTTATATAAAACTGAGCTGTGATAAACGTTAGATTAAAACCAGTAGCACGAGGAGTTGATTTCAATGCACAGGGAAGAGACATTTCAGGAACAGCAACGATTTTTAACTTTCTCTTGTTACAAACCAAACATTTCCGACAAATTAATGCATGCCAACTCCAAAGTCAAATTATGTTCTACTCTTAGGGCCGGTTTGGTACTAAGCTCAAATCCTAAATTTAGCTTTCAGGAGTTGGTCTGCAGTGGACTTGTGGAGCTTTGCTAAACTCAGCTCCACAAACTGCTAGTTTCATTTTGTGAGAAAGCTGCCACCCAGCTCCAACTCCAATTTTGCGTGGAGCTGAACTAGTTTAGCTGAGCTACCAGTTCGCACGAGGGGTGGAGCTGAACTGAGCTGTGGTCAACAGACTCTTATAATACGCCAACCAAAATGGATTTGCTACTTACACTTGTCATTCTCCCTTGTGGCACGGCTTAAAAATACCACCATTTCCTGCCAATACCACATTTGTCAACAAAAGGAGAAGGAGATAGAAGTTCTTTGAAGCATTAACGGGTATTGGTTTATCAAATTCGGCGGAGCCCCGGTCAAACTCCGAACATTCCCCCCATTAAACAGTGTTCCAATACAAATTTTTGGCTCCTGTCTTGATCCGAAATCCGTAGACCACCCACTTCAACCTGGATACCTCCGACGCTATGCGCTTCGTGGCTTCCTCCGCGATTTTTCGAGATTCTCTCGCGTTTGCTCGATAGCTTCCGCCTCCCCCATTTCCTTCTTCTCCATCGAATTTTTCGAGAACCTCCAGTTTAGCGCAATTTCTCTTTGCCGCGGCGCAGGGCAGGGCCGGGCGGGCAGCGCAGCCGGCGCGGCGGCGAATCGAGGGCCGGCGAGGACCAGGTGATGGGCCGCGGCGCAGCCCGGTGCGCACGGCGGAGCTAGGGGGCAGGGGAAGCCGCGGCGGAAAGCAGGTTGGAATCTGTCTCGATTTTGCTGCGCGTTTGTTTGCGATAACTCATTTTAGCTTGTCTGATGTGGTGAGTTGTTGCGTGGTTTTTTGAGCATATCTTGTAGTCCAGGCTCCGGGCATTGTTCGGCTCGCCGCCAGCGCCACTGCTTGGGAGTAAGCTCTTGGCTTCTTCTGATCCAACTCGCGTCGATTTTTGGTTGTATTTTTCGGTTTATATCTATGGCAAGAACTGTGGCTTCAGATGATGGATCTTGACCATGCCACAATGCAGTTCGACGAAATGTCCATGGCTTCCTGGGGCGTGGCTGGCGCCGATGATGTCGTTCGCGCGGGTCCATGTCTCATGTTGCCAATCCTCCTTCCTCGCTCGATTCTTGGTGCCTGGTCACGCATTTGGCAAGCCAAGCATGCTTGCCAGGCGTTGGAGTGGTGGACTACGGTTCTCAGTGGGCAGTTTTCCTTCTGAATTCGTATGGTGCAGTGGACATACCGTGCTTGCGCCGTTGGAAAGCTGAGAGTGGAGATGGCTTGCTGATGCGGATGCCGGCTTGTGCGGTTATCATATTACTAAGTAAGCATCTATCTTTGTCATGACCATTGCGCACTCTTTCGCTTTTCTCGTAATTTGGCTGTTCTTCTGGAAAGTTTATAGTACAAAGCGGTGCGAGCAAGACTGCAATGGCAAAGGTGTGTGGGCACTATGAGCTGGGAGAATGCATGATGCTTTTCATGATATGCTGGTCAGTCCTACTTTGTCAGCTCATTAATGTGTTAATCTTGTTATATAATTGATCAAGTTGAAAATTGCAATTTCACAAGGGAATTTCGATCATAGAAAGATTTAATGGTTAGAACATCAACTTGAGTTTAACAAGGTTTGGGTTTTATCACATACATTTTTGATAAGATTGGCTTCTTGTTAGATCATTCCTTGCCTATCTACTTATGTTTAACTGGCATCGGTTATGGCATATTAGTTTTTCATTTTTACCAGTTTCTGTTTGCTTCTTTTCTTTCCTGAAAAGAAAAAAGAATCATATGTACTGGCATGGCTATGCATGGTGAGGCATCTGTAAAACCATTCTTTGGTCTTTTTTTTGGTTATTTTCTTAAGCTTCTCGTTGTAAAACAATTTAAATTGTATCACTGTGTTGCTAATCTCTACAAAAGGTTATCATATACAGAAAACGATGTGAGGGAGGTTCAGAAGGTGGAATGCAACTTCCAAGTTCTCAAGAATGGCCTGTGCGGACGGTGATAGTTTCCATATGTCCAGCCCATTGTGATACAACAAGGCAATGTTGCTTTTGTGGACCAGGAACAAAAATATCCCCAAGAATCCGCCCTGTTGCTGAAGCTTGTGGCTTAAAACCAATCGTAAGGAAGAATATTCATTGATGCCTTATGTCTTTCGATTAAAACAACATAAGAATATTTATTATACTTCAGTAATCCAGTATCATTTGAACTTCTCTAGCTCATATTTTTAAGCTTGCCTTAAAAAACCTGATGACTCGGAAGAGCTCACTGACTGGAAAACACCTGCATCCGGAATGTATTCACGACAAAACAAGACGTAAGCCAGTGATGGCTGCAACGTGATCCTGAGGATGCTATTCGTTCCAAGGTGAAGTTTAAAAGAAGAATGTGATTGCCAAATATGACGCGACTCTGCGGTGGACGATTCTGTGAGACACGTGTTGAATGCAGGCGTATTTAACCAGCTGCTCAGGGCATGGACATTTGCCGGTGCGTCGTTTTCCTGTCAAGGTATCTCTCCAAGAACAAGTGATCGCTCGATAAAAGTCCATGAAAATGTGTTGACAGGAACATTTGTGTTTTGCTACCTTCTTAAAGCTATAAATCTAATTGAAGTATAAATTTCTGTTCCAGCCTCTGACGGTGGAATATTTTTGGAATTGATTGCAGCATGCCATCAAAATTATTCAGTCATTATGGCATGCCCTCATGGCTCCAACCACCAATGAATTTACCAGACTTTGAAAAATATAAAGCCTCCCCAGCTCCATTCCAATGTTAAGCGTTTTGTTTTCTTGCTACAGAAAAAAAGACCACTTATTTATGCTATATGTTTGCCATGCAGAATTTACAGTTCATCTTCTGAAGTAAGTACATATAGTAAGCTTAATTCATTAAAATTTCTTAAAGCTTACTGCTGATTAGATTAAAAAGACGCTTGTATTCTATTGTAGGGGACGGCATTTAACAAGTTCAGTGTGTGCAACAGGAATATATGATGAACTAAGAAAACAGAACCATACCTGGACCAGCAACCTGTATGGTGCTCTCAGGTTTTGTTAAGCTAAATTTACTATCCAGAGTGGCACTTATGATATATGTTCGTTGTCCCGGTTGATAGTTAAACATTAAATCTTGTTCAGTAGGCAACATCTCGGATCTAGATCTGACCAATGATGATGCAATTTTTTTCTTTTCCATGTAGATAGCACTCTATTGAGAGCATCCTTGCATAGCCCTACATCGCACCTACTAAATGGTGATGAAGCTGATTATTCTATGTGCCAGCTCTTGACTCGTGTTCTAATAACCTAGATCTGATGATGCCCCGCATCTGCAGCATTGCCGACGGTAACATCGATAACATCCATTTGTTGTCCGAATTGTTTTTGTTCTCCTTCAATTTATTATTGATTCCTTGATTTTAGAGGACTCTGCGCTCAGCGAGCTAACCATACTCTGGATACTACAGAATGACTTATGATGCACATAGCTCCACGCGTATCCTTACTGCGAACCGCACTTCTTGAAAGAGATCATATCTGGGGAGGTATTGGTTTTATATGTAATAATATTATGTATGCATTCTTGCAATCATTATTGCATAGCTCACTAAATTGATAGTTGTTCAACATACCGAAATGAGCAGGTTCTTCTCATGCGGATGAAACGGTGGCCTGCTATGCCTCCTAAAGAGATCTGGAACAGCATGATGCTCGTCCACTGGGGAAACACTAACACAATACATAAGAATTCAATACGACACTTATTGGCAAGACAGACTGAATTATATTCCTATTGACAGAAGAGGCAACATCCTGTTTTGATCCAAGAAAGGATCTTGGCCTTCAGCATGAAGCAACCTAACCCAGCAGTCCATCTTTGGTTAAAACTAGGCGAGGTGTGTTTGAGTATTGAATATTTGACCAATATTATTTGAGCATAAAGATATATTTTCGCAGGACAAGAACAACGCGTACAACACTATTTCTATTCTCAATAATCTAGACCAGCCTATAAGATGGCGTCAGAAGACACTTGATGCATCTCTCATGATGTTGTACAAAATATATGGCCAACTTGTATCAAAGTCTTCTACTGCATAATGCAGCTATAGCATGGGGATTCGGAAAAAGCTGGCCGCCTGAATTTGGTTCCACAACCAATAAGCAGGGAACTTTGGAAGCATCACACAGCAATGTTACAGTTTACTCTATTTGCGAACTGAGAAGTACTATTGAGGAAACGTAGCAGAGCTCTATTCTGTGGTGTCCTTGCCAGGGGATGGCTGGAGTGGGCGTATGGAGGATAGATGCTTCAGAAGGATGCATTCCTGTAATAAATTCAGTGCCACAATATCATTTCTCCATTTTTATTATTGTGGATCAAAGGGAAGTTTATAATGTGCAATTGTGCAATCTCTGAGAATATTTGACCTACTACTCATAATTATCTGTCTATTTGGCTTAAATTGTAGGATTGGAATTTTGCTGTCCCTATGAAGTAAATATGCTTAATTACAACGAGTTTTTTGGCAGTCCGCATACAAGAAGATGATATCCAAACCTCATCAGAATACTTCGAGTATGTGTTTTCATTAAACTCCCTTTTCGTTCGGTTATAACTTTTGACACATACTTGAGTGTTTCCATCTCACCAGGATAACGAACACAGTATGAGTTCATGCTTGAGAAATGTTGCGCCAGTATGGCACGAGCTTCTTCTACCTGACTCCATATGTAAAGGCTCAAAGCCCAGAAAGCACTTATTCTCTGAGAGCACCTGTCATGTGACGGGTTTTCAAAACTAGAAAGCCTTGATATGTCTTCGCTACTTTCAAATACAGTAGAATTATGGAAAAGCATTAGCCAGATTGATCTTATTTCAGGACCCTAACATAGTCTTGCTCTGACCACTACTTTTATCATTAGTTACATTGCCACTGCAAAGCTTTAACACCATATTTAACCACAACAAAATATAAATGCTTGCTCAGCTCTCGCCTTTACCTTCACCTCTATAGAATTGTGCGTTCTCATTTACCCATTCGATTGACCCTGATACGATGTTTTGCAGTTATTGCATTACAAATTATACAATTGACCCTTGCGCAAGTGTCTCCAAAGAAGACAACCGGAGTTTTGCCTGACATTCTGCTCGAAAGCTTCTGAAATGCTGCAGACACTACAAATGTAAAGCTAAGATAGCACTATTATGTAGTTCTAATTCTAGAGGAAAGTGACCACTTACCTATAAACTCCTGTTACATTCAGAGATTCAAACGTCTACCTTTGTAGTCATTTCTCTCCAGGTTTTGTTCAGTATGGACCCCCAGCCATTTTCGTAAGCCTCGCCAATAGCAACATAACCTTCTTTCTTTGATTTCCCACGGAAAATCGATTACCTACGCACGATCTTTACACACACACCACCACACACACACACACATACTGAAGAATCAACGTATTATACTATAATTTGTCTTTGTGAGGAATTGAAAGTCCGCCTTTCTTCTGTGTTATTATCATAGTAGTATATCTGAAAAAAAGTATCATCACACCGATATGCAACCACTTTATTATTTAGGCACAGTTTCAGTGAGAAGTGAATTCCAGCAGTGTTGAGTTCCCATATACATACTCCCACCGCTCTCCCACACACTCTTACCAACACATACAATTCACAGCCACACCACCACCTACATGCTCACACAGAAAGCAAACATACCCCAGTTTACATTTCTCCTGCGATTTGGTGATCCAATTCCTGAAAATGCTTCACCTGGTCAGAGAGACAAAGGAACCGATAAGCTCAGATGCAGGAGCAAAGAGGACTAATAGACAGAGAATTCATGCGTTCAGAAAACATCGGCACATGCACCTGCCGCTGGCACAGAAGCATAATGACGCGCTCATGAGAGCCAAAATGTGTGAGGTGGATCTTTAATACCTCGGCATTGATACCATGCGTAATATGGTAGTAAACTGTGACATGGAGCATCAACAATGCACGCCATTTGCTATCCGCCTATCCGTACGTAACGTTCTCTCGGTGCATGGCACAGATCGGTAGTGCCTCAGTATGCTAATACTACAGATACATCTGTAGTATATTATATATCAAGTATGCAAAGAAGCAAAGTAGTTTCTCTAGGATTAGTGCCCAATATGCTAATTAATTCTGCAGATACAATCTGATGTAAACTTGTTAAGTTTAAGGATTTTTTTTAGAGATAACGAAGATTTTGACTAGCGAGATATATCTACTACTCAAAATTCCAATTTCCTAAAACGTTGAACTACAAAAATCCATAGGTTAAATATGCTGTTGTTTATTAAATTTGCCTATCGAAGCCCTCTTAATATTACAATAACACTTAACCAAAAGAATGCGTTTGCAACAATGCACTGGCAGAGAGCTGCAGCAGCATCATCCATCCTAGAGATGCCCCTAACGGTCACATGCGCGCTAAAGCTGCACAGGTCCTCAGAAAAAGCGCGACACCACCGTGTGCCAACACAACGCCACCACCTATGGCATTCTCACCCCAGTTCCGGCCGCGGCCGTGACAACATTTAATCACCCAAACGCCCATCGGATCACACTACTTAATCCGCGCCGCGCTCCCCTCCTCGCGCGTCTCCTTCCTACTCAGTGCACAGCTCCCTCAATCCCACTTCACTGCACCTCCCTGCGCGCTCCCACTTCAAAAACGCTCGGCGCCTCCCCATCTTTCGACGGAGAGTCGTTCAAACTCCAAACTCCAACCCAAAACACGCGGGGCCCGAGCCTAAGCTAGCTATATGTTGTTTGCGTACGTGCGATAACCAGGTTGAGATTGACGTAACCTGTTTTTGCGCAGGTGATTTTCCACGTACGCCGCTGCGTCCTCGCGCGCGCGCGCGATCGATCGCGTATGGAGAGCTACGGAGACAGCGGGCGTGGAAGAAGGGGCGACGAGGGGAGAAAGGGCGGGCCGCAGAACGCGGAAGGCCGATGGCGTGCGAGTTACAGCGGCGTGGCGCAGCGACGTTGGGGGAAGTGGAGATAGGCCGGAGAATCCGCGAGCCCAACAAGCGGACGCGCTTGCTGGCTCGCTCCTTCGCTCACCTCAAAAAAATAAGCCGAGGAGGCGAGCACCGCACCTAGCGAGCGAGGAGCCGTCGCGGAGCCTTCTACGGCCCCGAACGCCTTCCTCAACCTGCCCCACCTCACCGCGCCGAGCCTCGCGCCGCCGCCGCGCACAAAGAGCGCCCTCTAAGGATGGCTCTACCGTGCCTCATACGCGCGGCCGCCTATGCCCGCCGCAAGGGGGGCAAGCCGCCGCCGTCCCCGCCTAACGGCCTCTCAACCTCAACGCGAGCTGAGCACAACGTCCCACGTCATTATCACCAGAGGCTGAGAGCTCAAGAACCATCGTTGTCGAGTTCGCCGACCAACGCCCGCATCGCCGACCGTAACGCCGACGCCGCGCCAACCCGCCTCCGCCGCCTCCCACCTCGTCGCCCTGCGTGCCCCTAACCGTCACAACTCCGTCGGCTCCGCGGCTCTGCCTCCGCCATGTCCGTGCTTCCAGGCGCTAGGAGCCAAGCGAATTGGCGGCCACGGCCGGCGAATGAGACGGCCAGCTTGCGCGCGGAACGCGTTATGGCTTCGGCCGGCAGCGGCGAGCAATCGGGACGCGCCTGGTGCCGACATGAGGACAATCCAGCAGGCCAAACCGGCGGCCGCGCTAGGCCCACAATGGCGGTTCCAAAGCAGTGGACGATATCTGCATCGAGTCGAAACAGATATTTGGCGGACGTGCATTGCCACATCCCCTAATTTGCGGACCAATTTGAACATCTCAACGGTAGTCATGCACAAGCTATTGCAGCAAAATTTCTACGCCTATCCTGCATAGCACGATGGGTCCATCCTTCAGTGATGCCCAAAGCTTCCTCAATTCTTCCAAGTTCATTGTAAAAAAAAAAGGTTCTATCAAAATCCTGCATGCGCGCTAACGAGTTTTTTGATTTTACAAGAAATGAATGCGGCTCAGATAGAATCTGCCAATGCCGTTTTCAATGAAAATCTGCAAAACAAAGTACTTGATCTGTTAAGTGCAAAAAAAACGTATTTCTAGACAAGTAGCGGGAAACTCAGAGCTTGTCATTGTTGCATTAACATTTAAAAACCTATCGTTATGGAATTAAGAAAAAAACAAAACAGCGGCAGAACAGAAACATATAGAATATAGAACAATAAAACCAATAAGAAAAATGCAACGTGTAAAAATAGCACAAGAATTTTTATTAAAAAAACAAACATGTCATAAGAATGTTTAGGAACGCATGAATTTATGAAAGATAAGACTCTTGCTTGCTTAGGCGGCAAGCCGGCGAGTTTTATATCCGACTGGGGACGCGCTGGCTGCCGACATGAGCGACATGCAGGAGGCCACGGCGGCGCGCTGGGCGCCATGGCGGGTTCCAGATGGACGATCTGCATGAGTCGAACAGATTTGGCGGTGCATGCCCATCCCTATTTGGGACATTGAAATCTCATCGGTAGCATGCGACAAGCTTGAGCAAATTTCTAGCCTAAATCTGCATGCAGATGGTCATTTCAGTGATGGCAATAGATTTTAATTCTTCTTCCAAAGTTATGTAGTCTGATGCATCGATGGGTAACGAGTTTTTTTGTTTAAGAATGAATGGGTAATGAATCTGCATGCGTTTTCATAGAATCTGCAACATAAGTCCTTGATGCTGTTAAGTGCAAAAACTATTCTAGAAGTAGGGAGGGGAGATCAGAGCTTGTTTTTGGCATACCATTAAAAACCGTTGTTTTGGATTAAGAAAAAACAAACGCAGAAATATAGATATAGAACAATAAAACATAGAAAATGCACGTGTAAAAGAATAGAAGAATTTTTAAAAAAAAAACCATGTAATAGGTGTTTTGGAACGCAATGAATTTTATGAAATAAGACTCTTTGTTTTTGCTGTAACTAACAAGGAGTAATAAATTTCCTTTTTTAATGGTTAAAAATGCACCAAACAAGTAAAAGTCCAAAAAGATAAATACTATAAAGCAACCAAAATTAATTGCATCATTGTTGACAGTCTGGAAGATTCTTTTAAATTATTGCAGGCAATTGCAATCACATTACCAGTCAGTAGCTTTCCCCCATTATTACAGGTACCAAACGAAATAGCAGGTAAATTACTGATGAGGCGCGCTCCATATGGCCCAAAGTTAGGGCTGAAATATTTTGGTTCAATTGATGACCAAAAATGGCAGTTGCTTTTACTTGTATATTAGAGCACTCCCTCCCAGGTCCAACACCAAATGTAGTGGAAACTTGGACACCAAACAAGCTCTTTCTATCCTCCGACATAGCGTTGGGCAGCTAGCGGAAGTTCACCTGTAACTCCGGACAGACGAAATTGTCACTTCTGGCCACCCAGGCAACACCTCATATTTGACCTTGAAATATAAGATTCAGCGGAATGCCAGCAGATGAAAGATATAAAACCTTACATAAGCCCTAGTAACAGAACAGCAAATACACATAGTTTTCTCAATTCGTTTTGATTTTGAAAATCCCTCCATCCAAAACAGGCGGCCCTAAAAGTCGTTAAAAAATTTTGACAAAAAATCCCCACCTCCTAGAAGATATATCATATTGCGTGGCGTCCGCTATCTCGAAAGCACAGTCTATGTTGGGCTTGTGGTTTACCTATATCACGCAACTCATGAAACGCAAAGGCCCTAAAATAATCTTCTCCAAGACGATCAACAAACACAGGGGTTCGTAGAAAAGATGTGATAGCAATATTTGTTCGGAGGCGGTACAAGCGGAAGAAATTTTTACGTGATTATTAGGCGCAGAATATAGGGGGTCTATAAGCACACAAAAAACAAGTAAAAGTCAAAAGATAAATACTATAAAAGCAAACCCAAAATTATTGCATCATTGTTGACGTCTTGGAAGATTAATTAAGAAAATTATTGCAGGCATATTTGGTGCATCAAACATTACCCGCAAGTCAGTAGCTTTTTTCCCCATTGTATTACAGGTACCAACGAAATAGCGGTCTAAATACTGATGAGCGATCGCTCAGGCCAGTTTAGGGCTGAAATATTATGGTCAATTGAATGAACCAATGGATTGGCTTTTTACTTGTAATATTAGAGCATCCTCCCAGGTCCAACACAATGGTATGGACTGGAACACCAACAAGAGCTCTCTATCCTCTCGACATAGCGTTGGAGCTAGGGGAAGTTCACTGTAAGCTCGGACAGACGAAATTGTCACTTCTGGCCACCCAGGCAACACCTCATATTTGACCTTGAAATATAAGATTCAGCGGAATGCCAGCAGATGAAAGATATAAAACCTTACATAAGCCCTAGTAACAGAACAGCAAATACACATAGTTTAACAGAAGACCTGATGCCAAGAACCATTCATGGAAATAATCATTATTGCATCTTACAACAAGATATAAAAAAAATTCAGCAAGAAAACAGTTACATTACACCAAAATACCTTTACTATTCAACAAACAGAAACAATGCATCCAAAGTGCTTACCCTGTACCTTGCTCCAGAGTATCAAGCATCCCCTGGAAGGATTGTACTTCTGCCCCATCAGGTTGGTTATTAAGAACCCACAGCTTAACTTCTGTAATCAGACAGAACCATCCAAGTATTGGTCAGATTAAGAGAGTTGAAAAACCCATTATCTCGCAGCAGTAACTTTAGCTGCAACAATGTTTTCAAACCAGCAACAACGCCTGGCGGCTTTATGTCGTCCCAAAATATTCCATTCCTGATTTTCCATAAGGAGATCACCTTCCTCTCCAAAACAGTTCAGTTGGAAAAAGGCCCAGAACCAACCCTTGTCTGTATAAGCTTTACCTGCATGTGAAATATTGGCAGTGGACTCAGCGCTATATGATAGGAAAGAAGAGACGGTCTTAGTTACAATAGCTTTCTAACTTACCACTCCAATTCAGCACCAATTACACCTTGGGGCCAAATCCCAAGGCCAGTGCATATCCCACCAGCTGGAAGGCGGCTAGAAAAGAAGTGCACAAAATGGCGTAAGTTCCAAAATCAATATCCAACATTGTTGCTTGACCACCTTCAACCAGGAATTTCTTCTTCTGTTGGATAAGAATTCATTCAAACCAGATGAACAGTATCAGCAATTATGAACGGCTCAAGCGGCTCTGAAATCTTTGTACCTCTCAACCTTCTCCCTGAGCATGCTTTTGCTGTTACTCAAAGCACTTCAAACCTTGAAAGTGGCATCTTTAAACAAGACATCAAGCTTGTTTGACATCCATCAATGAAGGGAATTATATCGATAGTCATCCTGCTGGTGATCAAAAGGGAGTCTGTGTTTTTAACAGTTCCCCCCCCAAAAAATTTTTTGCTGTCATATCACACGTCAGGCCCTTTTGGCACATACACAAGCCGCAACTTACAAGAAATGTAAAAATTCTCGTCTACAAGACTACAACCAAAACAAAGGGCGGAGATAAGAGGTTGCAAATTTATTCTTTCTGCACAAACAACACACTTCAGAGATACAACCCAGGCTATCTGCGGTGTTTTCTAAACCATAGTACCACAACTAAACAAGCTGAATTTCTTAGGAACGGATGATTCTTACCACAGATGCAGCCTACCATCGGATCAAACATCAATCAACCAAAACAGCCTCGTTCCAAGGATTCCTTCACGATTAACTGCAAGATAATTTCTGATCACCAGTAGTAGTGCAAGCAACAAGCCATCCAAGCATGGATTAGAGCAATAGTAAGCATTCCAACGGAAAGGGAATCGTATAGAGCAAGCATGAATGTTCACCAATTAGTGCCTTAGATCACAGACTCGGCAGTCGCGTTTCGAGTGACGCTTGGCTGGAATAACATGGTCCAAAATGCCTGCTCTTCCATGTCGTGCGCTATAAAGGAATTAGCAAAGCTCCATGCTTTCCCTAAGTCCATCTACCAGCCTGATGCAGATAAAAGAGTATAATGTGCCCGGTCAGAGACGCAATATTCTTCATTGCAATTGAGCTCCATTGTGATTTCAAGACCATCAATTTCAATTATAAAAAATCCTGGAACATGGATGCACCGCTCCATTGACAACAACAACACAGCGTTCTTCATGGAGAATACCAGAATGGAAACAAGATGAAGAGCAAATTTCTTTTCCTTCAGAATTGTAATGGTGTGTACCATTTGCTTCCGCCTTGATGATAAACAAAATAGAAATTAAGATTAAGGCTTCCATGCTTAGACAACAGACAACTGGTAAGTCGAGCATACTATATGGTCCTCCAGGGGAAACCATAAAGAAACCATAAAGACAATTACAATAACTTTTTGGTTATAATAAACCTGACAGTAATTTAGATCACTATTGGCCTGTTCAGTCTGAAATAGGGCTGCTGCAGCTGCAGGAACAGTTAAGCAAGCAAAAATAATAAAAAAAAAGCGTGGCCTGGCTGCAGCTGGCTGCTGCACCTGCCTGCCGAACAAGGCCCGCTATACTTTGAGATCTTTGGCTGTGGATCTATTGTGCTGAAACTGCTGAGACTGAAGAATTAATAAATCATCTTCCAGTTACCTAAAAGATGACCCTAGTCATAATGCTGAAAGAAATAAGTTAAATCCAGCAATTAAATTAAACTAACCCAAGAGGTTGATCTCTTGACTAGTTAAGCAAACTCAAAATACTTTTAACCAACGAAACTACAAACGCTGCACGCTTGCAGTCTTTTGCACATAGTACTCACACACATGGTAACTTCTTAATGCAATGAATAATTGCATGCTTTTCTGCTAAGATTCAGAAGCCCTACAAGCAAGGAGGATGTTTTAACATTTGCTCCAGCGTGTAATTGCACTGATTATGACAGCTTGTTTGACATCCATCAATGAAGGGAATTATATCGGCGTCAGCATACTATTGGTCTCCCGGGAAACCATAAGAAACCATAAGACCATATAACAAATAACTTTTGTTATCAATAAACTGTACAGTAATTAGATTCACTATTGGGCCTGTTTTCAGACTGCAAGGGCTGCTGGCAGCGCTGCAGGAAACAGTTTAAGCAAGCAAAAATAAATAAAAAAAAAAGCAGTGGGCTGGCTGCAGCTGGCTGCTGCACCTGCTGCGCGAACAGGCCCGCTACTTTGAGATCTTGGCTGTGCATCTATTTGTGGCTGACTGCTGAGACTGAAGATGATAATATCATCCTTTCAGTTACCGTAGAAAGATGACCACCATAGTCCATAGCTGACAAAAGACATAAGTAAATTCCAGGCAATTAAATTAAACTACCCAAGAGAGTTGAATTCTCTTGACTGAGTTAAGCGCACACTCAAATACTTTAGCCACAAGCAGAGAACTACAACGCTGCAGCCGCTTGCAGTCTTGCACATGGTATCACCACAACATGTAACTTCTTTATGCAATGAAATAATTGCATGCTTTTTTCTGTCTAGATTCAGAAGCTACAGCCAAGGAAGGATGTTAACATTTTGCTCCAGGTGTACATGCAATGATTATGAAAGCTGTTTGACATGCCATAGTGAAGGGAATTTATATCGATAGTCAATCGCTGCTGGGTGATCAAAAGAGTTCGTGTTTTAACAGTTCAATTTTTGCTGGTCATAATCAAAACGTCCAGGCCCTTTTGCCACCAACTACCAAAAGCCCCAGCCAACTTACAAGATGTAAAAATTCATCGTCCTACAAGATACAACCCACAAACAAAGGGGAGATAAGAGGTTGCAAATTTATTCTTCTGCACAACACTTCAGAGGATAAACCCAGGCCTATCTGCGGTGATTTCTAAAACATTAGTAACCACAATAAACAGCTGATTTCTAGGAACGATGATTTCTACCACAGATGAGCTACCATCCGGATCAAACATCATCAACCAAAACAGCCTCGATTCCAAGGAATTCTTCCGATTAACGATGCAAGAATCAATTTCTATCACCCCAGTAGTAGTTGCAAGCAAACAACCATTTCAAGCATGGGATTAAGACAATAGTAAAGCATTACCGGAAAGGGAATCGTATTCGTCTCTCGTCACCATGGCAACGCGCGACGATGTCGAGCGAAGGGGCAGCACGTCGACGAGCTTCCCCTTCCCCTCGTCGCCCACTGGCGACCAGCACTTGCGGAAGACTGCTCAAGCGCCGACACCCGTCTCGCCGCGCGGTCGCCCCCGCAGCCGCCGGCGGACACCGCGGCGGCAGCAGGACGTGTTCCTTGCAGGCGCACCGATGGCGCCGCAGGCGCCAGCCGCGGATGAAGGATTTCCGGCCCGCTGCGGCGGCGGGCGGCGGCGGCGGCGGCGGTGGTTTGACAGTTGAGAGCGACATGGTTCGAGGGGTTTTAGGTGCTCAGAGACAGTGGGGGCGCTGTTTGCTTAAGTTTAACAGATTGCACGTGTTGGAGGAACAAATGCGCAACGACTGTACGATACGTATTTTGTGGGGCGCCAAACGAAATTGAGAAGAGAACACAAACCCAATCCGAGGAGGGAGGATTCCGCCGCCGCCGCCGCCGCCGCTCAGGCGAGAAGGTTTGCCGGAAGCCGCCGCCACCGAATGCCTGGCGCGTTTGGTCTCCACCCCTCCCCGGCGCTCCGCCCGCTCCTCGCAACGGGAGCACGCTCCTTCCTGCCAAACGCTAGACCTCTGCACTCGCTCCCCGCCTGACTCGGCGTCCGTTTTCGCGCCGTCTCCGTCCTCCACGGCGTCCCCGTCGAGCTCAGCTCCGGCGCCAGGGACTTCGGGGTGTGGATTTCGGCGATGAGCGCCTTCTGCCGGTCGCGCGGCGGCGGGGAGAGCGCCGCTGCGGGTGCGGTGCTGGTGAGCGGCGGGGTGGACAGCAGCGTCGCGCTCCGCCTCCTCCAACGCCGCCGGCCACCGCTGCGACCGCTTTCTAACCGTCATATGGTCTCAGTACAACGTTGCTCAATTAGGTTTCTCTGGCTACGCCACCAGCTGATGCTGAATGATGATTGCATAGGGCTGAGTGCTCTATTGTAGGAAGATTTCAGGAACTTTTTGTCTGAATGCCAGCGTGGGACGCGATTTGAAGTACGCGCACTGTGTGTGACAAGGTATCATCGGTCAAATATTAGCTGAAGCATGGAGTTTCGTCTATTGCTGCATGGCATCATATATTTATAAACTAGTTTTTTTCGACATGAACTCAGTGTTCCAATGGTTGGGTTTCTGTAGATGATGTACCGTTTGGGGTAGTCCATCTATCTGATGAGTATTGAACCATGTGGTAAGACTCGTTGGAGTATTTGTCACATTGTACAATGGTAGTGGGTAATTCATTCTAAGAAAAACTGTGAATGTTAATGCTAGGATATGCTCACATAATTTAACTGAGTATCTGAGTGCCGTACTCTCCGAACCCTGATGTTCTTTTGCAACCAAGAATAAAGTTTTGTACAACCTGTACTGTGCATACGGTTTCCGCTATGCAAATTTTGCTGGCTGTAATTGAAGTATGTTTTTTAAACTTTTCGTCTTGTTGTTATTTTTTGTTGGCAGGAGCTTTCTTAGAAGCTATTGAAAATTTGGGATTTGATTACATTAGCATCTGACTATTAAAATGCACATCGTAGTTCAATATTCGCCATCACATTGACGATGTTGAAGGGCCTATCAGTCCTCCAAACTTTCAAAAGAAGCAAGGTATTTTGTACTTCACAACAATAGGGCTGGGTTTTTGGCATATATAACAACAAAGAAACAAAACCAGATAGTTCGCTTAACAACATTTTTCATAAGAAATTCGCGCTATTGACTCTCCTTTTGTTTGTTCAGGTGAAGGATCAAACTTATTTCCTTTCACATCTATGCTCAACCGTCAGCTTAGAAGGCTTCTTTTTCCACTGGGATGTATAACAGGAAAGGTTGGATGAATTTTAATCAATAAAGAATTATTTAATTGTTCTGGTTAGATTGCTGCAAGGGCATTCCCTATATTGTACTATAATTTCAGGATGAAAGTCAGGCTGGCTGCTCAGATGGACTTGCCTAAGGCCAAGATCAGAAAGGATTCACCAGGGGATATGTTTTTCTGGGCGAAGGTAATTTGCTTTGGCCATTTGTTAATATAGAGGATTGTAGGTCCAATTTTTCTATTTCCTTTGAGTTTATCTCATTATAACTATGAATAACTTCTCACTTCTAGGTAAATTTAAGTTGAGTTTGTTGAGACAGAATAGGAGAGATGGAAGGAGTACTGTTGGAAGGCTGAAGACTGGAGACTACCTAGGGACAAAAACACCGTGGATTTTGGTTTTATAAGCGAATTGGTCAGCGACAAGGATTTGCGCCTTCCTGGCGGACCCTGGTAGAGAGTACTTTGGAGATAGCTAAAGGCTAGTTAAATAATTGATTTACCAAATATCCAATGGATACTGATGCGTTTTGGCCATGTAGCAGCACATCTATTCAATCTAATGCCGAATCAAATTGCATTCTATTATATCCTTTTTCAAGGTATGTGGTTGAGACACGCGTGTTCAAGAACAATGTGGTTTTGTGTCTCAACGAATTACTAGCTCGTTTGATAAAGAAAGGCGGACATTTCGTGTTGGATCGCTGAACTTGGTTTTAGGGTCAATTCTGGACCAAACAAACAATGATGAAACTTAAATGCAAGGGTTAGCCGATTATATAGACACTTTTAAGCCTCTGTGGTACTGTAGCATAATGGTTGATAACCCTTTAGCCTTTCTTCCAGTGTATTTTTTGAAACTTATCCGCTCTGCAACATGTCAACACCAGCAGTTATTATGGTGCTTTTGAAGAGTGGGGAATGCCGATTGTGCTAAATCTGAGGGCGATCATCCCTTTTAAAGCTATCAAATCATATTGCATGCCTTTTTCTGGAATTTAAGCATTCAGGTTACGTGCAGATAGAGGGGTGTGTACTTGTGGGAAAAGAATTCTATGGCAACCAAGTGCTACAAAACATCCTATAGGCCCTCTTATCAGATGAAACTCGTGTTGGATACAAATCTCAAAGCATCATTTCCTGCTCTCGCCTTCTTTGTCCTTCTCCTTAAGCTAACTGAGGTGTTATTAATGCCTGCAACCTGGCATGCATGTGTCGGCCATGGTCTGTCGCATGTTAGAGCAGATCAATAAGACAACTCGTAGATGCATGCACCTGCATCGTCAAACACACCCAAGTTTAAGTAGCAGACACGAGTGAGACCAAGAGTGACAACGCCTGTCATCAGCTAGGGTTAATCTGTATGGTAATGGCTGAATCCAAGGTTGCCAGAGAGATAGTGACCAAAGGTCGGTGGGAAAGACTGACGGTGGGAAGCCACAGGTCACTGGTCACGTACCTATAAGGTTGCATTTTGTTTGGTGATGTCTTGAAGTATCAGGAAGAATTTGCCTGTTGATTTTGTTCCAGGGGATGCTACGAAGATAGTTGGATCTAGATGATCCAGGGGCCTTAGATCTTGATTTAGAGTTTGATACATCTGTGAGAAGAGATAGAATAATGGAAGATACTGATGCTGCTCGTAGATCTGTTTTCGATTACGTGGTTTTCTACGCAGGGGTGCCACCGGTGTGTTATAGCACCTTGTGCCATAGAATTTTTTTTCCCTACTGGGGTGTGTCCCAGGACTTCTTTTTACAAGTTAGTTCCTATGGTTACTCTCTTTTTTTTTTACAAAGTTGATGACCAAATTGTCTCCTTAGTTGCATTGGGTTAGGATAGCATGCCCATGCTGGCAACTTATCGGGGTGAACTATTTGGTGGCTGGGGTAGATGAGTGGGCTACAAATCCCTGTTGATTTCTCCTTTTAGCATAAGGCCAGTCCCTGAAACACGATTAACTCTAGCAGTAATCCCTTATTCTTGAACTTTTGGGAATGGGAAACCTCTGCAGCTTCAAACCAATGCCAAGGATTGGGGCAACAAGCTTTATGACTCCCTCTGGTTTTTCAGTGGATTACTTGTCGTTCTAAGATAATTCAACAATGTGTAATAAAAACTTGTCGTTCTCATGTTCAAAAGCACTTTTAGAGTGATCTTCCTCTCTACCTGTTTGATGATTTTTGTGCCAAAATTCATGTAGAAAAATAATAAACCATTGAAGGATTAATTTGCACCCAAATTTTACAAAATATACGAGAAGCCGTGTTCTCTTATGACGTGTGGGAACCAAATTAAATATCGGGACGATATCCAAATATAAATCAAGCATTGGACTCGTTTTGTTGTATGTTTTGAATTGGAAAATAATGGTTCCGACAGAATTCATATTTGATATATGATTAGAGAGATATAAAACATTTGAAGGAGAAGAGTCAACTAGTGTTAACGCGTATATCCTTGATTGGTTGCTGATCCTCACACGTTGGTAATTATCCTTATGAGGTTGGGTGGGCGTCCACTCATTAGCCAAGTTAATCCTCGTGGATTATCTCCAGCACACACACGTTCTTTTTTCAATCTGGAGCACAAAATTCTTTTTTATCATGCCAGGTCGTTGATTAACAGACGCGCTGGCTTATGCGCAGACTATGTTAATTAAACAGCGTGATTTCGCTGCTTGCGCTGGAATTCGGAAGGGATTA
>JAJSRW010002941.1:2138-14977 GCA_022414725.1 Microglena sp. YARC | reverse complement strand
TCCACTTCATCTTCTTCCATTTCAAACAACCTTGCTCTCCATGGATTTGTCCAACAATTATAGCTTGGCATGAACCCGACTCGAAAACAAGTGGAAACTTGAATTAGTCCTAGATGCCAGAATACTCTTCTGATTCTTACAGCTTTATTGCATGGACAACAAATAAAACCCGCTTGCCTGTTAGCTTCGGCCAACTCTCAAAAATTAGGTGCACGCCGCAATAAAACTCTTTGGACCGCCGTCAGCGT
The DNA here is from genome assembly GCA_022414725.1 of Microglena sp. YARC. Lineage (NCBI taxonomy): Eukaryota > Viridiplantae > Chlorophyta > Chlorophyceae > Chlamydomonadales > Chlamydomonadaceae > Microglena > Microglena sp. YARC. The sequence continues at coordinate 14,729 of JAJSRW010002941.1, read as the reverse complement.
ACATCCCTTGCCGATCCATCTACAATGAGTCAAAAAAAAATCGTACAAAATAATTATTCCTACCAAATAATGATATCATCAATAATTATAAGAATAATTAAAACTGGTTTCAACAGTCAATAACAATAATGAACATATCTTTATCTAACAAATCATAAATATTACTCCAAATAATTCTTATTTACTAGTTTCTAAAGTTTTAAGAAACTAATTTTAAATGTGTTTTACGTTCTTTTAATTTTCATATTTTTAAGTTTGTTTTTCTAGTATTCAAGATTAACTGTCATATAGTTTTCCTTCTCACTATTTTATAAAACCTTCTTTAGAATCAAATAATTTCTATATATTCTTTCTACTTCCCCACGACAAATTTTCTCCCTCATCAACTTACAACTAAATTTTGGAGACAAAAAAGTGTGCAAAATATAGCTGCAAATGTAATATGACAAAAAAAACATTAGAGGATGAAGTTGCAAACCTTTTAGGCACCTCCAATTTGTATGTAATCACAAAATAAATTCACTAGAAATTTTGGCATGACCTCCCCTCTTTTTTGAAGAAATTTTGAAGCTTGCTCGGGGCAGCTGGAGGAGGAAGAAGACATATATATAAGGGTGGGACTTTAGTCCCCAGGATCTTTAGTCCCGGTTGGTACCAACCGGTACTAAAGTTACGATCTTTAGTCCGGTTGGTGTTACCAACCGGGACTAAAAGATCCCGGGGGGGGCCTGACAGGCCCTGACAGCATTTGAACTGGGACTAAAGATGATCTTTAGTCCGGTTGGTATTCAAATATGCCCGTTACCCTTTTTAAACCGGGACTAAAAATCATCTTTAGCCCGGTTTTTATTGCATTCGGGACTATTGTGGAATTCGGCCGACGACGAAAGATGGGTTTCTCCACCAGTGAAAGTAAATGTTTTAAATAAAAAGAGTTGTGTATTATGATAGTTTGTTTAATGATAAATCTAGTAACATTGATCTTTTTTATTTTTTTTTATTAATAGTCAAAGTTAAAAATCTTTGACTTGTCACTATATTAAGAATGATTATATTTTGGAATGGAGTGAGTAATTCATTGCGACAGGGAGCGAGCTGAGACTGACCAATATATACAGACAGCAGGCCAGCTTGTACTCAGAGCCTGCAGCATCGCAGCAACCATACTATAGGTCTACAGTACTATATATGTACTGTTCACTTACGGCTCAGCTTGAGCTGGTTGGATTTTTTTTTTCTTTTTTCAATTCCTTCGTGTTTGATATAGCCCGTGCTTATTTGAGGGGAGTTTTTTACACTGAAGCTCGGTTAAGAAAAAAACATTAACATGTAATTAGTTGATTTAAACCTGAAAATGATTTATTAGATATTTTATTGTAACTTCTAGATAGAAAATTTTCACGAAATGTATTGTTTAGCCGCTTGAAAAATATGCTAACGGAAATTAAGTTAGAGTCCGTATCTTAATTAAGAAAAAGAACGGAGTATGTCTCGTACTGTGTACTTTCGGTCAAATGGATTTGTGCTCCCTTTATTAGAGCACCCGTAATAGTAAAGTAAGGTGCTATCTATAAAACATATACATCTCAGTAATAGACTAAATTAATAGTAAACCACTTCAATGGTATGTCTACATGGGTATCTATAGCTCTCTAATCCATTGTCTCGTTTTTCTCTATAGACTATTTCAGGTTAGTAGATAGCTTTGTTTTCTCTCTTTATTTAATCTCTTCCAAGTAGAAAAATATGCTGACATGGATCTCTTGTAGAGAGCCTATAGATAACCATTGCGGGTGCCCTTATCGGCAGTAGAGGAGTTTCCGATCAGACAGTCCTTGGAAACGTTGTGCATGTTGCGATGTGGGTGGAAGGAAGAAACACCCTTTATTAACGTGGTTGATTAATTGTGCATTGCAATTCCATCCAGCTTAATTCGTAGGAGTAACGTTTAAGTATCTACCCAAAATGAATTAATTTGTTTGATCAGCTAGCTACTCCCTTCATTTCAGGTTCTAAAATGTTTTGACTTTGGTCAAAGTCAAATACTTCGAGTTTGACCAAGTTTATAGGAAAAAATAGTAATATTTTAACCCAAGATAAATTTATTATAAAAAAAATTTAATTATTAATTTAATAAAACTAATTTGGTAATGTAAATATTACTATATTTGTCTATAAACTTAGTCAAATTAAAGCAATTTAATTTTGAGCAAAATTAAAACATCTTGTAACCTGAAACAGAGGGGTAGTTCATTAATTATTAATTAAAAAGAGTTGTAACAAACGATGTACTGATGCAACAGTACTAAGGTGCAAGGGGGGTTAACCGAATCTGCAGAGCTTTTTTTGTCGCCTTTGTAGTACAACAAGATAATGTCTTGATCAGTTAGTACCACACTAGTACTTATTAGCATGCATGCCCCTACATTCGTATACCCCCCAACAAGGTGCCAAAGATCACAACTGTAGTTTTGATTGTGAGAATTAAATTATTTTATAATGTGTTCATACAATCGAATTGTCCATGATTTGAAATCATGCTCCTATATATAAGCACATTCATAAAAACTAAACCAACGTGTCTTAATATTAATAAAGTCACCACGTGTGTCTAACTATATATCTAACACTGAAAGAATAACTGGGTTTTAGTTGGATCCAAAGTTTGGATTTTGGTTGAAATTGAAGATGATGTGACTGAAAAGTTGTGTGTGTATGACAGGTTGATGTGATGAAAAAGGACTGAAGTTTGGATCCAAACTTTGAATCTAAACACAGCCTAGATGTAAATATGAGCACGCTTAAAAGCTTAGGACTAATTAAACCCAGGTGGGGCAGGATCCACCAAAAAATAACATAACCAAATGGGCTATCCTTCAGTTCGCCGTGCATGGAAAATACTACCTCCATTTCAGGTTAAGACTTTCTAGCATTGCCCATATTAATATAGATGTTGTACCTAGATTCATTTATATATATATATATATATATGAATGTGGGTAATGCTAGAAAGTCTAATAATATGAAATGGAGGAAGTATTATAATTTTCCCTACAGATACATCTATCAACATCTTAAGATTATTGAAATTCTGTGGGTGAAAATGAAAAACAAACGTGTGCACGAATCTTGGAGTGTCTTACAACTCCTAGCGCATGGATCTTTATTCTTTCCTTGCCCTAGCTAGCTCCTATATTGCTAGATAGTTTTCCAATGGAGAAAATGATTATGCAATAATAATATATATAGCTCGGAGAAGTTAACCTGCTCTATGATTGGTGGAGGTCGATATCAAACCTCATCTTTAGTAAAACGATGACGTACGTTTGTTTTGTCACGACTCTAACCCATCGCATTATTATAGTCTTACGTGAAATATTAAACCATATATAACGACATGCATATTATATATGTTATCAACTCTAGTAGTCTTACGTGAAATTAATTAATTAATATTGAACCATGAGTTCATAATAACATGCATAATAATCTGTGTGATAAAGCATGTATCATCCTCATCATTTTTTTTTCGTTGAGATCCATCGTTTTTTCCACGAATTCATAATCAATCTAAATAAAAATCTACGCCTCTTTTCATCAACCTACTAACTTACGAGGAATGGACGGCGGTGGACAAGGCAGTGTGTTGGTGCATCGGAGGAGGAGACATAGTAGAGGGGAGAGGCCACGACGACCGCAGGCCCCATCGATAGCACCACCTGGTGCCTGGCCTCATCGTACTTCCCGTGGATCGACTACCACTGAGCCCTTCCACCATGCATCGAGCCCTCCTTCCCTCCTTCTCTCCCTCCACCCTCTGCTAAGGCCTCCGTTCGAGCGGCTGCTAGGGTTAAGGGGAGAGCAGCAATGGTGGAGAAAGGGCACACAGTAGCGGGAGGGGGTTGTGGCCGGTATCGGGCGGCAACAGGAGGAGAATGGACAACGACAGTGGTGGAAAGATGGACGGCAGTGGAGGCAACCCCACGCCGGCATCAGCGTGGAGCGCGGGTGGGGTGTGGTGGGGTGTAGGTGAGAGACGGCGAGGGATAGGGTTTGGGTGGGGGTAGATGGTGTTGTTTTTCGAAAAATCCATTGTGGTTTTTATGTTTACATCGTTACCCGTGGGAAGCAGAATTTTTTCGTCTTCACGTTATATTTCTCTAAAAGACAAGGGGTTTTTCCAGATACAACACAACGGGGCGTCAATCGGTTTGAGGACATTGGATATTACATGCAAACACGAGGAGATTTTTTTCAAAATAGCCACCACGTGATAGTTTTTTCTTCGAGGAGCAAAAAACAACTCAAAAAATTGAGAAAAAGGGATGCTAGGAGCTATTAGTGGCTGGGGTACAAGTTATAGTTAATACTAGGTGATACCCCGCGCTTTGCTACGGGAATCATGGATGAGTATGCGTTAAATATTGTCGAAATGATGAAAGTTGAAATGTTGAGAAAATAATGTGAGGAAGATGATTTAACACATATTTATCGATCTTTATAATATAATATTGTAGATAATGTGTCATGCTTGCATGGAATTTAAAATATGCTATAATAGTAACCGCTAGTGAGTGAAGATGTGGCATGCTTGCATGGGATTTTAAATAGGCTAGAATAGTAATTGCTAGTGGGTGATGATGTGGCATGCTTGTATGTTGAGTTTTAGTTTGTAATAATTGTTAGTGGGTACTAATTATATACAAAGTATAGATTTGCATTTTAAAACTTAATTTTAAGTCGTTGGCGCGTACGGATTAACAGTGTTTCCTTGTTGATGCTTGCACGAATCCTAAAATACTTTCACCAAATTGACTAAAAGGCAAGCATATGGATGCAGAAGTTGGTGAATAGAAAAAGCTATGGCACCAACAAATTCAGCACGTGCTACACGCACGTAACGTAAACGTGCACATCGAGCTGTACAATTGCGGCTGTCAAAAAAGAAAAGGCTAATCGATCGAGTTGATCGTGCTTAACAAATTAGAACGTGCTCCTACTGTACTATGCAAACAATATGCTACTATATATATTATATTACTCCCTCCTCCTCTAAATGTTTGACCTCGTTGACTTTTTAAAACATGTTTGACCATTCGTCTTATTCAAAAATTTTTATGAAATATATAAAACTATATGTATACATAAAAGTATATTTAACAATGAATCAAATGATAGAAAAAATTTAATAATTACTTAAATTTTTGAATAAGACAAACGTTAAATATGTTTAAAAAATTCAACGGAATTAAACATTTAGGGATGTAGGGCGTACTATATTTTTTGATCGAGAGATGTGTGTGTGCATGGGAACCCTGCATGTAGAAACTAACGCACCGGGATTAACTAGCTAGGGACATGTACATATCAACGTTCTGTTGTTAGCTGCCAATATATATCTAGCTAGCTATACGTGTTGATCACACTCGTCAAACATAATTAAGGGTTGACTATTAATTGTTGGAAAGAATAGTAGTCGTATATGTATTTACACACATATTAATACAAAACGAGAGTAGCACCCTAAGGTCTATATTCAAATTTATATAGGAGCGAACTTAAAAGATTGGATCATTGAGTGACTAGTTCCCAATTTAAAAAGACCGCATACATCCGATTGGATATAAAGGCTGGGTAAAAAAAATACCCCTTCTCTAAAAATTAAACTCAAAGTTTTGTTTTTAAAAAGAAATTAAAGTAAACACAAACGAATTAGCCAGCCAAATTAAATAGAATATATCATCTCTCTAGCTAGCTCATCTGTCAGTCCAAATTAAGGCAAGCAAGAATGGATTTTTTTAATTATTGTTTAAACCTCTTAATATTTTAACTTTAAAATAAACTAAACTTTTAGCTACATCAACTAGAGTGGCGAAACATACTAGGACGCTGGCCTACGGTGAGTATGGCTGGTATTGTTTTACCATACCATCCTAAGATCGAAGCGACAAATTAAACCCAGCCTTTGCCAAGCGAGTCGCCAGTGAGATAAAACAACGGTGCTAATCCCAAATAACAGTGTTATTTTGTCACGTTAGTCTGACGTGGCTAAAATACTTAGATTGAAATAAATTTTTTAACGAGAAAGTTTATTTTTAAAAACTTAAAAAATAAACAGTCGTAAAAGAAGTCAGGCATGACGTCGGTCAAAATACAGAGGCGTATATGATGATGCAAAGATGGATTCGAGTTTGAACGTGCTTAACAAATTAGAAACGTGCTCCACTGTACTAGACAAACAATATGCTACTATAAATTATATTATCTTCTCTAAATGTTGATGTTGACTAAAACATTTTGAATACGTCTATTCAAAAATTTTATGAAATATATAAAACTATATGTATACATAAAGTTATATAACAATGAATCAAATGATAGAAAAAATTTAATAATACTTAAATTTTGAAATAAGACAAAACTTAAATATGTTTAAAAAATTACGGAATTAAACATTTAGATGTAGGTACTATATATTTTGATCGAGAGATGTGTGTGTGCATGGGAACCCTGCATGTTAGAAACTAACGCCACCGGATTAACTAGCTAGGGACATGTACATATCAACGTTCTGTTGTTAGCTGCCAATATATATCTAGCTAGCTATACGTGTTGATCACACTCGTCAAACATAATTAAGGGGTTGACTATTATTGTTGGAAAGAAATAGTAGTCGTATATGTATTTACACACATATTAAATACAAACGAGAGTAGCACCCTAAGGTCCTATATTCAAATTTATATAGGAGCGAACTTAAAAGATTGGATCATTGAGTGACTAGTTCCCAATTTAAAAAGACCGCATACATCCGATTGGATATAAAGGCTGGGTAAAAAAAAATACCCTTCTCTAAAAATTAAACTCAAAAGTTTTGTTTTTTAAAAAGAAATTAAAGTAAACACAAACGAATTAGCCAGCCAAATTAAATAGAATATATCATCTCTCTAGCTAGCTCATCTGTCAGTCCAAATTAAGGCAAGCAAGAATGGATTTTTTTAATTATTGTTTAAACCTCTTAATATTTTAACTTTAAAATAAACTAAACTTTTAGCTACATCAACTAGAGTGGCGAAACAATACTAGACGCTGCCTACGGTGAGTATGCTGTATTGTTTTACCATACCATCCTAAGATCGAAGCGACAAATTAAACCCAGCCTTTGCCAAGCGAGTCGCCAGTGGATAAAACAACGGTGCTAATCCCAAATAACAGTGTTATTTTGTCACGTTAGTCTGACGTGGCTAAAATACTTAGATTTGAAATAAATTTTAACGAGAAAGTTTATTTTTAAAACTAAAAATTAAAACAGTCGTAAAAGAAGTCCAGGCATGGACGTCGTCCAAATACAGAGGCGATGATGATGCAGTGGATCACAATTTATGTATGTACGGGCCAGCTGACGAGGACATTGTCACGTGGCCGCACCATTAAAGGCGTACCAAGCTATAGTGAAACTACTGTCACTAATTTGTCAGCCAACCTGCTAATAAGACACCAACTCAACAAACAACTGCTACATGCATAATAAATATTGTGTATGCTCTGTCTTTCCTAACATACAGCTATGTTTAGCTACGAATCACTGTACATACAATACATTATTAGCAATTAAGTTACTCCCTCTATTTTGCATATATGTTTAGTGATCCATAATACTAAATACTCAATGGTCTAGTGTAGTGGCCTAGTGTAGTGGGATAGGGACAGGGGCGGAGCTAGAACGAAATGGAAGGAACGTCACTTGCTTATGTAATACTCCCTCCATCCAATAATATAAGATATGGGCAAACTTGGCATAGTCTTCAAAACTAATTTTTGACTTATAATTTCTCATATACTATAAAGTTTATTGCAACAAAATTATAATCATCTTAAAGTAAATTTAAATGTCTATCTAATGATATTAATTTTAGCAAATAAAATTTAGTTTATATTATAATAATTGTTGGTCAAATATTTTTAAAGTTGAATCTTAGAATGTGTGCACGCCTTATATTAGGGGATAGAGGGAATACATACTTTAGATCGAGTTTTAAGCTGATGCGAATATCAAAATTTATATTGAGGGGATATACACATGTTGAATATAGATGAGTTATAGCTAAAAATTTTCCTTGACCGGATCCCTGAGCACCCTCTCGTATACTCTAGCTGGCCCCTGGCTGAGGAGATAAGACCCCTCAAGGTACATTGAATCAATATTACCACAATCTTAGTATCAAATTGATAGATCAGATATCAGTGAGAATACATATTTTCATTTGGAGGCTTTCTTGCATATATATCTTTTTTCGAATTCTTTTTTTATAGCTCAATTGCTCACTCACGAAGAGCTTTGGGATTGGACTTAATAATGAAACTAATTTGATATTATAGATGTTATTATGTTTTTAACATATATATGATTTAAGATAAAAACCAAAATATATATCTTATGGTATGAACCGGATCCCAGGGAGTATTGTCTATGCTTATATAAAAATAAACATATATGTATGTAATGGCGCACGTGAATCATCTGCTAGCTAATGCATGTAGCTGCGCCACGCGTATAGCATATAGGCCGCTCACGTCCATGTCAGCTTTTGTCCTGCGACTATGTGGCAATTTGTAGGCTTTTATGGTTACTTTTTCAGTTCTCACAGTAACATATGTACTGACGGACCTGTTCGGCAACGTGTTGCGCTGCGCTATAGTTTAGAGCTACTCCTCTGTCTTAAAAAAAAAAGTCTAATCCTAATTATAAATCTAGACACATATGTGTCCAGATTTATAGATATAGTTTACGTTTTTATGGGACAGAGTACAATAATTCATTAGCTGCAGTAGGCAAATAGCAGCGGGCTGCCAAGCAGCACTGTAACACGCAGCCAAACACACCCAACATTTTTTTTTGCTTGAGAGAACCATGAGCTAAGCTAAAGCTACTTGTGCCATATCCCTTTGGTTATTCATGCAGTTTTTTTCAAGAATTGATTTAATTGGCGATACAGCTAGCTAGCATTAACCAATAAAATCAAGATGCCTTGAATTGTATAATAACTAGAAAAAAACAAGCAGGGGAAGATCTCGTCGAATGAATGCGTGGACAGATCGATCCGACTAATTAAAGGAGTTGAATTAATTAAATTATAAGTACACATATACATATGTAAAAAGAAATACACTTATACACACTGACATCTGCAAATACATGGAGTATATGCATATTGATCAATCGGTCACGTCAGCGTATCATGACGAATCCCTAAAATTAATTGGTGGAGACGAATATAATAAGGTAATTAATCAAAGTACTGCACTAACCATGAGCAGAGTAGTCATGGTCATGTAAAATATGTGCATGATCAACTCGATCTCTGGATGCTGGCCCATGTTTAATCTATACTACCTAATCCAATCCAATCAGCATGCAGCAGGCGCTAGCTTAAAGACCTCGAGCCAATAATCGCAGGACAAATCTTGCGCTTAAACAATCACTAATCCTTGTCTTGTTAATTACTAATTAATTAATTAAGCATTTGGTTGTCATCCGGCGACAAGCTAGAGAGCTTAATTAGTAATTAACGTCGAGTGTGGCGTAAGTGAGTGATTAAGTGAGTACTAATTAAGCACATATATGCCGACGTAAGATCACAGCTCAACTTTATTTAATTTATTTATATTTCTTCATGTCAACAAAAGCCAGGTTGATGAAAGTAGTAGTGCAGGTGAAGCTTGCATACTTTAATTATTATTAGCATTTAGTTATGTTCTTTTTAGTACCCAAAATTAAGCATAAACTCAATAAGCTGCAAGTTAAATCCATAAGGTACTATTTAATTTATGAGTTCTAAACAGAATAACATAGGTCCTAGACTGTATATATGATCCAAGATCCACGGGTGAAAATATGCCTTCCCCTGCATTTCACATAGGAGTATATTTAAAAAAATAATAATAGAAATTAAATGGTTTGCATACATGTACCGTTAGCAACACATCCATCGAGTTTTGCCAACAAAAGGGAATTGACGCATGAAGCGAAATGGAACAAACCGACCCAACCCCCCCCCCCCCAAAAAAAAAAAAACTAACAGATCTTATGACTAATTACCAATGGATCTTTGCAAAGTCGAGAGACAATTAACATAACAGAGAATTTGGTCGCGAATAATGCTGGTACAATATTTTTTTTGTGGATAAATTTATTTCTTTTGCTTGAATGTGTAGATAAATTTAGTGTTGTATGTTAATTTTCTGGAGCGGTATCAACATATATATGACATTATATTCTATGCTTAATAGAGTTCCTATGACTATGGATCGTACGTACTTCGTCCTTTTTTTTTCAACATACAACGCGGTTGATTTTTTAACGATACGTTTCATCATATGTTTTTATTAAAATATTTTTATTTTTATTTTTTATTTTATTTGACTTATCATTAAATGTTTTTTAAGCATGATTTGTATTTTTTTTTTGTGATTGAACAAAAATTTGAATAAGATGAATAGTTAAACGGTTGTTAAAATTTAACGGTGCCATATATTAAAAAACGCAGATAGTATATTGTAAGAGATGAGTAGAGATCGAACTATTGTAAAATGACTTTGTCAATGAACTACCCTGCGCTTGACAATTTTGGCATGTTGACAAGAGAGCGTGGGATGACCATATTTTAAAACTCAGTTAGCCTTCTTAGCAAGTCATATATATCTATCTCTACTATTATAAAAATTGAAGATGTTTTTTACCGGTATTTCGGTAAGTCATCCGTATTTAAGTTGGTTTTCTAAGTTCGTTCGCTTTTGGAAATATCTACCATCTGGTATTTTGGTACGTCATTCGTATATGAATCGGTTTTTAAGTTCGTTCGCTTTTGAAATATAGATCTATATTTAAGTCCGATTTTCGCTTTTAGAAATACATAAGGAGTAGTATAAGAAATCTCTTAAAAAAACTCGCATGCTAACTTGAAATGAAAGTCAAACATCTAATTGCAGCTCATGATTTTCTAAAATATATATTTAAGTGAATTCCCAAATTGAATTTCATTCTAACTAAACCGTATAACAATAATAGTATTTTAAGTATGTATATATATTTAGTACAAAGCCATATATATCTAGATGCATGATTTGGATAACAATACCCTAGCCAGTGAATGGAAACGAAACATGCACTAGCTAGAAAAATATATTCTTTTTCAGGATGAGCGATATCCTAAATTTTATATAAAGAAATTTAAATGGCTCTGCTCGGAATCGACGAATACTACATATACTAGCGAGCAATGCAGATAAGGTTTTTCCATTTCCATATGTAATACTCCCTCCGTTTCAAAAAGTTTGACGCCGTTGACTTTTTAGCACTTGTTTGACCATTTGTCTTATTAAAAAATTTAAGTAATTATTGATTCATTGTTAAATATATTTTCATGTATATATATAGTTTTACATATTTAAATAAGACGAATGGTCAAACATATGCTAAAAAATCAACGGTGTCAAATATTTTGAAATGGAGGGAGTATATTAGTATTATCTTCTGATTCGCATATCATCAATTCATAAAGACATCAACCTAGCTAGCTAGCCACCTACCTGATCTCTCTCCAGGTTTTTTTTCCACTTCATAATTAAATGCTTTCCTAATCATCTTCTCTCTCTCTTTTCTTTTTCGATCAGAGTATCGTTATCGGAGGAGGAGAAATTAAAGAAAAGGAACACGTACGTACACAGCATATATAATCCTGATGAGATCTCTCAGCTGCACGTACGCACATAATTAATTAGCTTGTATACACCGCAAATATATATTAATCAGTTTAATTATTATTTTTTTGCTATGATCGATCATGCATGAGATAATCCCTTATATGCCATTGAAAATTGGTCTGATCCCTTATATGCCACTGAAAATTGGCTCTTCCTTATATGCCATTGGTCTAAATTTGCGCACCCTTTCATGCCACACCCGAGCCAATTTTCAGTGGCATATAAAAGATCAAACCAATTTTCAGTGGCATATAAGGGATTCTCTCGTCATGCATGGTCTGGATTTGGAGAAATGATTTTCAATAACGCGTGGAATCTTTTACGATAATCACCTATACGATTTAAACGCATCATAATATTGCTTGAAAAAGTTGGCTACACATAAAATTAACCTCTAATTTCTATGAAATACAAGCTGTCCACTTAATGAAAAGAAATTCGTACTTGTTAATTATATTAGTCCTCTCAGCATGCTAAGACGTGAAACTATTTGTATTATTGGTTGCATTAATTATCCTCGCGAACGGAAAATGTTTGCTTGCATATAAGTTGCATCATGCATGCATGAAGCATATATATATAGCTGACCTGTGTGCAGTGTGCATGCAGTACAATTAATCAGCAACTAATTAGGTACGTACAGTGCTGGCTGCGCAGGACCACGCATATATCTCCATCCATCCAATCATTATCTTTTTCGATAAATAAATTTTGTTTCTTTATTTCAACAAAGCTTTAGTCAATTATTATAGTAGAGTTTGCGGGTAAATAAGTGTGAATTATGAAATTATAAATTGATTAAAAAAGAAAATTTCCCCTTCATATACT
>JAJSRW010002871.1:0-23551 GCA_022414725.1 Microglena sp. YARC | reverse complement strand
ATATTATATATATATATTCATATTTTTAAAATACTTTCATATGATGCTAATTTCCATATTTGAGGAGTACTTTTGTATATATTATATGGTGTATAACGTCAATTATTTGGTATACCATAAAGAATATATATATAATACCACATATACTTTGTATATCTACGTACAAGCCATTGTAGAGTATTTGTATAACGTATGTACGCAACTACGCGAGGAGACTATAAAGAGAGGTGCGCACGCAACAGCCAACCCCGTCGACTTGTACTAGTTCGTTCCCCCTAACCCCACGCCCCGAATCCCCACGCACCGGGCCCCCGCGCCGGCGCTCTCCCCGCCGCCTGGACGCGCGCCGGCCTTCCGCCGCCGCAGGTGGAGCCTCTCTCTCTCTTTCCGGTCTCCGCCCCGCGCCGCCGCCAACTAGGTCTAGTAACCTAGTTTTTCCCTTTTTCTCCCCCAATTCTCAGCTAGCTAACTGAGAAGATGAACACTTGTTCGGTCGCCGCTGGTCCCGCCGCGGCTTGGGCTTGTAGCAGTGTCAATACTTGCGCCAGGAATTCCTACCCTGTTGAATTGGAGCCGGAGCCGGTTCGTATCTCTCTTGCCTTCTCGCGCTTAACGCTGGGCAAAATAATGTGGTATGCAGCACTAGATTATGCATCTCCTGGTTCTCTAGCACAGTTTTAAGAATCTACTAGTGTATTGGATTTGCACGCTTCAAAATTTTGCTCATTCTTTGGTTGTTTCCTTCTATCTACCAAACTATATATATAACTACTGATCTTGTTTGATCCCTACGGATAGGTAAAAGAGAGAGAGAAAGGCTATGTCGACTTGTTGGTGGATGCATCTCTTCTGTTGGTCAGCAATGATTTCCCTCCTGAGGTTCAGCGTCATGGTGCTAGGATGCTTCAGGTCTATATGAATGTTCTCTTTTATTAATAATGCTTTGTATGTGTAAAATGTCTATTGCAGGAACTATATGAACATAAATATATAGTGGACATTAATATGTGGTATTTTTTTCTCCATTTGCAGCATCTTCCTAAAATTCAGGCGTGAGGAATTGAGCAGTTTTGATTGCAGTAGTTTGATCCATCAAGATGACACTGATAGGTACTAACATGTCAAATAAATTCGATGAATATAATTCACCAAGAATGCGGGGTATTTTTTTTTCTTTTTAACATGCATTATAATAATGTGCTGTCAAGGCATATTCTTTCTGTAAAAGTCTTTCTCATTGAGAATGCAGTGCAACAATGGTGCAGTTATCCTTGCATCAAGTTAAGGCTGTCTAGCTTCTTGCAGAATATAATATTTTATGTGAAGCATTTGATGTTGGTAACATCCTGTTTAAGGGTATGACAATCATTTGATATTTTGCTATATTTTGTTACTCTATTCATAAATACATGATTTTCTAAAAAAAGTGTGGTCATATTTAGCAATCAGCTATTGATACACGTATAATATTTAGGTTGCCTAAATGAGAATGATATTGTTCAATTCTTAATATTTTCCATTAACATGATATTATAGAAGTCAGCGATCATTTTTTGTAAGGAAATATGTCACTTATTTAGGAGTATTGGTAATGACTTTACTTTATATAACAAAAAGTGATTCCTTACCTTTAAGTTCCTTTTACAGGTCTGAACAGTATAAGGGGGTACTTCACTATCTTCTTAAGCCCCTCAACAAAATATGGGTCCAATCAGAGTGGAGAAGTACATTTCTGCACTCTGCATTTTGGCCTAACCTGTCTATTCTCTGATCATTATCTTGGAGATGCGTTTATAAAGTTGTGAAGTTCTGTTTCGAAAATGATCTCGACAAAAGGCACATTTGAGTTCTATTGAGATGCAATTTTCTGCGATCTTCATCTCTTTTAAGATTGATGCTTCCCTTTCTATTGCAAGGAAATGTTCAATTAACCTAAATATTATTAATACATAGTTGCAGTTGAATACGCCACGAGTCTTCGTTTGGTGATGAATTGGGCCTCCAATTCAATTCCAGAGGAATTGTATTAATCCATTTTTTGGTGTTTGGCTGCCAATTAAATCTTTCAACTTGGAAAGAGAATCCTGGTGAACTCCATTTCATGCTTGTTGTATATTTTTGACCAGAATTGCGCTCGAGTGGAATTTTCTTCTTCCTAACCAAGTCTGAGGCCTTCTTCTCTATTCTTACATCGTACCTTGATGCCACCCCTTAGGAGAGGGAGACACTTCCCCTGACTACCATTAGACGTTCGACGCCCCTCAAATTTCCAATTCCTATGGCAGCTTCCATGGAACTTGGTATCAGTTGCAGCCATGGGTTGGCAAAAGGCAACCGATGGCCATGGTAATTTGCAATGGCCATCGTGGGGGAGATTGGATCATATACCTCACTTCAGATTGGGAAATTAAGGATTACCTTCCCCCCCATGCCAATGATCGTGGGGGTAACGCATGGTCAATTCATGGGGGTCAGGAGGGTAAAATTCCTCAATTTCAGTCTAGCGGAGGTATATGATCAAATTTTACCCCAGGGTGGGGCGGCATAGTGTAGCTCAGCGCAGTGGTCTTTGGACACTATATCCACTATAACCATGGTTTCAGATTTCAGTAGCCATGAAAATGTGAAGTTTCAGCATTGCGGATCAGTCCATGGCTCCAGTGAGGTCGCAAATCAGAGGGTTAGCTGGTTAGGGTGGATAAGGAGTATCCCCCCAAACCAAATGGGTGGGATTTGAATGTGTGAGGTGTTGTTTTGTTGTCTCAAATCCAACTGGAATTGAGCTCCAAAATCTATTCCTGTTCCTATTCCATGCCTAACCTGCAATATTTACCTAAGCCCAATTCCAATTCCTAGTTCATGCTCTTAAATTGCATAGACCAAACGGGTGTTTAATATGTGGTGCCTTTGAAGTGTTCTTAACTATCATACTAAGCTGTGTTAATTGTCTGATTTACAGTTGGCTTTCCATGGCATAATTCTCTTTTTGGAGAGGACAAATCTTCTGGCAGTCTTTCCTGATCAACTTGAAAGTGCTAGCAAGATGAAGTGATGAAGATGTCCAACAAAACAAGACAAGAAAATTGTTGGAGGAATCCGACTGAGTGGGTGAGTTGTTGCTTATAGCATGTTCCATATATGTTTATTTTTGATTGCTTTTTCATCTATGTACCTCTACTTTTATTGACTTAATTATTGGTAATTTAATTGTATTTTTTTGTTAGAATTCATGATTGTAGTTGGTCATAATTTGTGCATTATTTTTCGATGTACCACAATACTTTGCTTCAACTAGTAACATTGTTACTAGGAGATGGGTATTTGGGTCCATGTTACACTATTAGACGGCAATGGCTCTGGATGTATGATGATGTAGTTTGGAACTTGACAGATTTGTACTATTGTTTTGTACTTGTGAATTTGAAACATGATTCTAGATGGTTCCTATTCTTGAAGTGTCATGGTCCTTGATGGGACCAGTAGAAAGCGATCTGCGGATCACAATATCTCTTTAAATAGAGATTGGCACTAACAACTTGAACTGAAAGAATGAAAATGAACTAAAACGAAAACTTGGTATCCCCTACAATTCGAGATTTAGGTGATAATGCATCTGTGCTTTTGTGGGATGCTTCCCAATAAGCAATGGTCTACATGGATGGCTTATTTATTTTGTCCATGTTTGTCTTGCATCATGGCATATGTGATTATTTTCATTCTGTATTTCAACTATTTGTAATATTGTGACTTCTCATTCTTGAAGAACATCTAATGTGATACATGAGGATGTAATTTTTATGAATAGCATGTATTGTTAGGTTCGACTTATTTAAGAGCATATATATTATAAATTGGCTCTGTGGAGTTGTTTTTCCGTATCAACTGTATATTTGGATATGGCTATGCCATGTCACAGGTAATCAACATCAGTTGGGTCTATCTTTATTCTATTCAAGGGCATTTTCTGATCTATTGATTTTCATCTTTTCAATGATGCTATCCTTTGAAGATTTAGGTCAATGGAGTTTTAGGCATTTAAGCAAACTATCATCTTGTTTCGTTCCTTTGGTAACAGATATTGTCCTTGTCCAAATTCTGGAAGAAGTGGATGTTGAACCACTACGACCCTTACTTGATGCACTGTTGAGGATTTACTTTAGCTTTGCGGTGGTTTAAGCCTTATGCACCATGGCCGAGCTATAAGTTTCCTTATTATTTCGGGAAACTCTCTGGGCCAACAGAAAAACATTGAGAAGTTTGAAGATACTCAACTTCTTGAGTTCAACATCCGTGAAGTGTCTCATTTGCTGGGAGTTTTTAGTGCGTCTCCAGAATCAAACAATGGCCTTTTTTAAGCATTAATCTTTTAACCATGATTGTCTTGGATTCAAGGATGAGGGCTTGTTGGGTTTGGGTGGATGATGAAGCCAACTACAACAGTGCTATTTCCTTTTGCCTTGGCTAATGGTCCGAGCTTGCAGGCAGTACCACAATGAGAGGTGCAAGCTGTTTGTTGGCAGATGAATTGCTTTCCATCTAATTCGGCCGCTTTAGATGATCAACTACCATGTGCAATGAGAAACCTAATTTTCAAGTTCAACTCCAGTACAAATGATACTGTTGATAAGGATCTTATTGTTTCTCTGTGAAGAAATATACATCTATATTTCCAGCAATTTGTACCCACAAAGCCAGGCAAGTGACAATCAGTTGAATTTTATTTTTTAAATTGATCACTATTCTGACTGTATGCTTAATCGTACTAGGACCTGATGGGGGGAGAGAAAGGCAATGCTTATGTTGAAAATAACTTTACATGTTGGTTGGCAAGCAAAAGGAAGATCTCCGTGCAAAGGCATTCTGTTCTGCTCCAATGGAGTTTAATGGGGAGTGGAATGGGAGGTTGATTTCTTAACTTCAATTTATTCTTTGACATCTCAATGTTGAACCGTCATCTGGGTTGGTATTGGTTTTGAATTCCAGTTTGAAGATGAATTCCAAAGGTATCTTCCAGTTTATTTAACATGTTGCAAGAAGTTGAATGCCATGGACGACAGTGCAGAGGTATTGTAACAGATTGAACTAACTTGGTTGCACAAGACCTTTATTTAGTAACGGCAAGTAGTTTATGAGTGCTAGAGGAATTAGTGGTTGTACTTCCACATTTGTATTGTTTGGGGGTGCTTCTGAAATTGATAGCAAGGTGGTAGATATAGTGCTGGGGATGGTGGATGAAAACAATGAGGTTGAGTCAATGAGTTGGAACGGAAGCAAACTTGATTGGCTCCTCGAACGCTAGAACAACTGGGCGACTTGAAACCTGTGTCAGTGCCTAGAACGCGCTTTAGTTATGCCAGCTGCCTTGGTGGCTTGGCGTAAACTGCAGCTTGCTGTTGGCCATACTGTTTTTCGTGGGTAACTCTACAGTGTTATGTTCACAATTTTTTATGAACGTAGGTAACCAAGATTAATATGGGGTGATTTTCCCATTCTTTTTTGTATAAAAGGGAGTGGGGTTTCCAGTGTTCATTAGTGTTTCTTGATTTGTTATAAGATGTTCTGGACGTAGAGTCCATTTATGATTGGCTACAGATATATAGGGTGATCTGTTCGGGCATGAATGCTCTCCTTCAGAAAGTTGATCTGCAATCTCCGAATCCAAGTATGCCTTACAGCAGTGAGACCTTATTTGAGGGAGATCTCACGTATGCAGAAGTATATAAGCTGCTACTGTCTTTCAACTTTCGCAACGCTGTATTTTATTTGTCATATATGCCGATCTTATCGATACTTGTTATTTTTGTTAATGAAGCGGAAATGTTGTCTCAATGAATCAAGTCAGACATTACAAAAAAATGTACGATCTCTTGGCAAAAGGCTCATCATCTCAAACCATATTATCAAGTATTGATATCCTCACTAATATGTTTATTGTAACGGAGTTAAAAAAGCATGATCTATATCTAGTTTTTTCTTTAAGGGTTTGACGTTCTTTAGTGTAATTGAACGTTTGAAGAAAACTTGGGAGATACAATCGCATTTTTGATGCTTATGAGTGGATCAGTCGGTTGGGTGTGAGTGTTTGTCATCTAATTTATTTACTTTTTATAAAAGAGGCTTATTAATGTGGTGCACCATGTTTTCTGTGAAGTACTTGCAAACATTCTTGTTTGGAAATCCAAACAGGCAAATAATATGATATGCTGTTTGCCTCTCTCTCAGTCTGATATTTCCTTCTCCTGCAGGTCTACTTTGTCATGTGCTGTATTTCTGGGAGCCTGATTGTCATCCTCTGATCGAAGAGTAATATGGGTCTTTCTAGAGTACTATATCTTCACCATCATTTTTTATGATTGTTTTTTAATGGCTGCCTTGGTGGCCTTGCTGTAAACTGGCAGCCTTCTGTATGGCCATACTGTTCCGTGGGTACAACTCTACAGTGTTTCAATGTCAACAATTTTTATGAACGTAGTAACCAAGATAATATGGGTGATTTCCATTTCTTTTTGTGATAAAATGGAGTGGGTTTCCAGTGTTCATATAGTGTTTCTTTGATTTGTTTATAAGATTGGTTTCCTGGACGTAAAGAAAGTACAATTTATATTTTGTCTACATATATAGGGGTGATTGTTCGGGCAATGAGATGCTCGTCCTTCAGAAAATTGAATCCTAATTCCGATCCCAAGTATGCCATTAACAGCAGTGAGCACCCTTATTTGAGGGAGATGATCACGTATGCCAGAAGGTATATAAGCTGGCTACTTCAACTTCAACTTATGTATTTGGTTCATATAGCATATTCTAATGATATTGTTAATTGTTTGTTAATGAAGCGGAAATTTTTGTTCAAATGAATCAAGTCAGACATTACAAAAAAATGTACGATCTCTTGGCAACTCATGCACTCTCAAACGCAATATATCAAGGTAATTTTCCTCAACGGCTTTGTTATTGTCACAGTTCAAAAACAGCATGATCTATATCTAGTTTTTCTTTTACAGGTTCTGACCGTTCTTATAGTGTAATTGAACGTCCTTTGAAGAAAACTTGGAGATACAATCCACTTTTGATGCTTGTATGAAGTGGATCAGGTCGTTGGTGTGGAGTGTTTTGTCATCTTAATTTATTTAAGCTTTTTATAAGAGGCTTTATTAATGTGGGCACGCATTGTTTTCTGTGAAGTACTTGCACATTCTTGTTTGGAATCCAAACAGGCAATAATATGATATTGCTGTTGCCTCTCTCTCAAGTCTGAATATTTCTTCTCCTGCCAGGGTCCTACTTTGGTCATGTGCTGTAGTTTTCTGGGAGCCTGCGATTTCATCCGTCTGATACGAGAGTACTTTATGGTCTTTTAGAGTACTATTCTTCATCCATCACATTTTTATGATTGTTTTTAATGGCCTGCATAATGATCTGACTGTTTAGGAACACAAGGACTTGCTTTTGCAGATAGTTGGTCAATTAACCAATGCAAAAGAAAAAACAAGCAGTTTCAGGTATGCATATATACATATCATATGGGAATCTTCTTGGAACTTCATTGAAATCTGATTTTCCACTTTCCTCTAGCCACTGACACCAGACCCTGGAGACTTTGCGCCACATTTGAAGCCTTATGCACGTTTCTACATTCAGACTAAGCTGAAGATGTCCATGGTATTGGTATAAAGTATTCATGTCCTTTATTCCTTTGTCAACCATTTAATTGATTTTTTATATTTCTCTGCTCATGAGTAATATTTAATTAGTTTTTAGTCGAGCAATAAATATACTTTTCCTAGTTCATTTTTCATATGCTAACCATTCTTTTAAACTTTGGAGATACTATTTCTTGGTGGAATAAAATCGAGTCAGAATGAAAACCAAAAGCGACATATCATGCCACTGTCACAATTTCTTTCTGATGAAGGTTATCTCCTTTGAAAGCTACTGGTGCCTGGATGAAAACTATGCCCATGAATGTCTCTAAGAATATAAATTAAACAATTTTAATGATTGAAAGTTATGTTTGCAATTTGATGTGGTGAACTCCTTTACAGGATACTTATTTTTCCCAACAGGTCCTACTTATGCACATCAGCCACTGCCCCTGGGCCAATGAGGCCTGCCACCGGGGTGCATGAATTAAGTTATGTTTGTTTGGGATCGTTTTCTTAGTGATATGCGGTTTGCGTATATTAGAGTTATGTTAGGTTGATTGGGTTCAATAAGTTAGATGGGTTAGCCTGTCAATGAAGCCTTAAACCTTCTCTTTGACTTACAGTTAATCGTGAATAAAAGAACTGCACCACCAATTTTGGCAACGGTCAGAGCCCCTTGTCACAAATAGGAACAAATCCCACCATGACATGTGGATCGCTCGCCTCCACACGTGCACATATTTGTTAATCATTTCTTCGCACCATGCCACAGCCGCATTTAGCTGATATAAACAGTATCTGTGAATGCAATGGACTGAATGTGGCTTGCCTTACTTTTTCTTGTGCTATCATGTTGCATCCTGGCAGATTTGAGTCTGTCAAATGTGGTGCCATGGGAGCACTCTTCTTTTTTTTTTTTTTTTTTTTTTTGGCTTCATGGTCAAGACATGGACTGGAGAAAATTCTCAGCTTACAAGACAAACAGTTAATAAGATTTTGTTGTTCACAAAAATAGATTGAAGATTCGTTAAGGTGTATTACTTCAGATTTGCCAAGTTTTTTTTTTTCATCTTTGAACATTTGGTTCTGATCCAAATGTAAACTGAAGTATACTAAACTAACATAAGTCGAAGCAGGTCTTGCCATGTGTGAGCTGCATAACTAGGAAATTCATATAATGGGTGCATTTCTGTAGTTTTTTTTCTAGATTGTGTGAAAGTTGCTGTCACAAATACCACTCACGACATGTTTCATATACTGTTCTTTTTTTCTCCTCGCGCATATTTTTGTATACTACAAATTGCTAGTCAGGTGGGTGTTGTTGTAATGCTGTTTTTCTTTTTTATTGCAAGTTATACTTATAGCTACATGATGAGTTTATAACATTTGTTTTCTTGCAGTAACAGATTTGATGAACTTTTTGGTAATTATGTAGTCAGATTGTGGGTTAGCACTGTAGACTCCAACAATTAATTGTAATCACTTTGGATCGTATAAGTGTTATTTTATCCTACCAACATGCTATATTTTCTTAAGTGGAGAGTGAGTAATGAACTGTAAGCAAGTAACTTGGGTTTAGAAATGGATGCTTTGATGTACACTTATTATTGCTTAGTTGTCTATAGTCTACAATAATGCATAACTTGGGCTGTCATATTTTAAACTATATAGTAGAAGGAATAGCAAATATTGGGCTGCTCATATTTTTAACTATAAGATAGAAGGAAATAAAACATTACAAACTAATAAAGAAGTTTGGTAAATAATAAAATACATCCTGACGCTGACAGTGTAGGGATACGAATGTCTTTTTTTATTAATCAACTTCATGAAACTTTTTGCCTGGTGAAAGTAACTTGCATGTTGGAAGTTGTATTTGTTCCATTTCTCTCTTCCATCAATACATGTAACGTAAACTTCCAGCTGTTGCATGGTTATTGTGTGCGCTTTGAATGATATTTCGTAGTTATATAACAAATATTACAATAATTAAATATTGAGTAGACATTTTGTATTTCCATATGTCTATTAGATGGAACGATTTTTGGTGTTTTGTTTTGTGGCAGTGGCACTTCTTTCCATTTTGTATGAATACTATATTATTTTTTCAAGTATGCTAGGGCTTGCAATGCAAATCCATTGCAACGAGGATTGACAACTATTAGCTTGCTGGTCAACTGGAGTAGCCATATCACTCACATGTCTAGAGGTATAAACAACAATTTTTTCTAATAAATGCTGATAATAAATTACTTCAGATTCATAAATATGTTAATTATGCCTGTAAATTGCCTGCAGGATTTTTCTGCATGAAGATTGTTTCGAAAAATAATGCAGCTGCCACAGGGAAATTCTCAGTTTGACCATGATCTTATCATTTATCTCTCAACGGTGCTAAGCAATTTACAGAATTTCCTAAAGACCTGGTTTTCCTTGATGAATTTTTTTTTCCTTTGAAAAAGCATCTTGTTTTGCAGCGAAAGAGCTCAGATTGTCCTGGATATGCATAATCAAGTATGCACTCATACCTCGAACGTGTCTTAAAAAGACCTCCTTGAAAATGAGTCGTATGAAATGGCAAAACATCTACTGCCAATAATACTTTACGAGAATTCCAATTTTGTTTCCTTCAA
The DNA here is from genome assembly GCA_022414725.1 of Microglena sp. YARC. Classification (NCBI taxonomy): domain Eukaryota; kingdom Viridiplantae; phylum Chlorophyta; class Chlorophyceae; order Chlamydomonadales; family Chlamydomonadaceae; genus Microglena; species Microglena sp. YARC. Next base: position 13,275 of record JAJSRW010002871.1, on the reverse strand, counting down.
CTTAATTTCTGTGTTTTTAGTTGTCCACTGAACTACCAAATAACAAATTAGTTTCCATCTCTCTGAATAAAACTAATTTTGCAAATTCAGAAGCTGAGGATTGTTTCTGCGGTGTGTTCGAGTGATCTGGTTTAATTGCCGTTTTCCATATTGTCATTCTCTTGTAGGTGCCACTTTGTAGTTTTTTTTTTTTTTACATCTCGTAACAGGTAGCACAGTAAAGCAGAACCATACTAAAGACAGTTATAAAAACAATTCCCGTAGAAAAAAAGAATTTTATTAATGCAATTCCAACTCAGTCGTTTTCGGAGAAATCTTCAGCCCATTCCAAGTATATTAAAGGCAAAAACCTTTTACATCTGTTTGTTTTGAGTCAAATGCTCAAGAGTGCATATTTGAAAATGGGTTCTTAGGATGTACATCTTCTTTACAAGATATCCAGCATATAAAAAATGCGAAGTGCCTTATACCGTTTATTTGGGACATATAAGCTTTCGTCTGCTTTGCTGAATTGAAATTTTGCGAAAACAGGCACTCCCCCGCTTTCCCCTTTCATGCGCAGAGCAAAAATCTGCTCAACTTAGAAACTGTGAACCATTTAGATGTCATAGTTATTTTGCTTTCTCTAAACATCATTGGATATTCAGATCACAGATCACTCCGTTGGTCTATTAAGTGGCCAAATATCTTCGTGACACTGGGTTTGTCAAAAAGGAAAAAAATCTGGTCATATTGAATGCAAGATTACTTAATGTTGGGCAACTTTTTCGCATCTTTGGAAACCTTTTTCCCTAGAATATGTGAAATCCTCACTTTTTCCTGTTCTTTTGAATGCTCAGATCCTGAAAGCTATGATTATATCACGTCTTATTTTCCTTTCCTGAAAACTTATTTGCACTTTAGGAAGTATATTGTATTGACTGTTTATTGGCTTGGGTAAAAACTTTAGTACCACTGACTGATTTATTTGCTTGATAGAAACTTCATATATATTGTTTAGACTCCTAGGGACTTGTTTAAATCTTGTATATGATGCACAACTGCATTGTGATTGTTTGATCTCTGAACGCTTGACATCAGCAACTAGATAATAGGTCTTAATTTAAATGTTGATAGCACAAAGCATGTTAATGAAAAAGGGTGCATGTGAATTTCCTAATCTAACAAGCTGGATCAGTAAACAAAAAACTGACAAATATTTATTTATTTGCCATTTTATAAATACCAGCCAAAATACAGGGATGTATTATATTCGTTAAGCTAGTAAACATTTGATAAGTATTAATTAGAAATGCACGTTTTACATTGCCTTTTTTGTTGGGTTGACTAAGTTCTGAATTGATATGAACAAACCCAGCTTAAAGATCGTCTGATGAGTTTGATGAGTGAGCTCAATGCTGAAGGTTTTTTTGACATCGACAGTAACTCTGTCAATTGGGTATGTTTGTTTAGTAAATGAATAAGTTTTTTATGTTCAAGGCTTACACAGTATTAATTTTATTGATTGGTTATGTAGGACAATGAGTGTTTCTCAAAGCTTGTAGAAAAATTCAAAAATGAAGTTTTCCACAGGACATTCCCTTCCCAGGCGTTACACTATTCAAGGAATTATTGTAAGTCTTTCTTCGTGAACATTAATCTCTTTTGTTTCAATTAATAATTAATAATGCTAGTTTCAAATTGATTTTGATGTCAGGATTATTGGGCAATCTTACAAGAGAAGGATAACACTTGGCAAACCTTTGAAAAGGTTGAACATTAAATCTTGTTCACATTAGTTTTATTCCAGGTGTTGCATCATAAGCAATGTAGATTACACCTTGCAATTAACTGAAGAGCTTTATGTTAACTTTTTTTAGGTTGTTACTGGAACTTCCACTAAATTGATTGCATATCTTCCACAGGTACATAAATTATTATTTTTCCACAGATTTTATTTTGTACAGGTACAGACTTCTTTTCGTGGGGCTGTGTCATTACTTAATTATATATGTATACTTTTACAGTTTTGGAGGGATACACGATATTATAAACATGAGTACTATGACATCGTCAGGGAACCCTTAAAAAAGGTATGTCTTAGTCACTACAAAAACTTTTTAATATATTGCGTTTATTATTTTTGTATTTACTGTCATGTTTATGGATGAAACATTGAAACTACGAGCCTCAAGAAATCAACACAATTTTGAGGTGACTGTAGCATTTCCTTGATCAACATAGAAAACATGTCCAGCAAAATGTAGGTCTTATATTTTACTAACAATCAAACTAGAATAAATAGAAAACAAACATGACCTGGTGTAATAATAGCGTTTACCATGTTGTTTTTTGTATAAAAAATGATTTTCAGCTGTCCTATTTATGCAAATTTCTTGACATGATGACCTATATAATCCAAATACAAATCTCAAATATCGTGAGAATGAGTTTATGGTCCTCATTTCTAATATATGAATTTTACTCAAAACTATTTCCCTAAAATTGTTATTTGGGATCACAGGACTGTTGTTTCATTGGCACGGGTTGGAAAACAGAATATCATAAAACAATGTGATCGATCATCTATAGTTATCTGAAAAGCGTTCATTTGTGTGTTTTTTGTGGTAGTCTATGACTCTGTGGATTAGATGTGACGTACATGGCCACCCTTTTTACTGTGGCTTATTTTTGTTCTGATTTTTTTGACAGAATTTTTGAAGTCCGAATTATTTACTGGTGACATTAATTAATTTGTTTATCTAAAAATATTAATTAATTTGCTGATGAGTGCTTTCCATTTTGTCAGTCACTGATAAATGAATACTTTGCAGATCTTTGTGTAGGGACGGGTCAGGGGAATCTGTGCCGAGAGGGTGCCACTATTGTTGATGGGGTTAGCATACTGTGTTTTTCTATTGGCAGATATCATGTTTCTAATCAAAGTTCTCCTAATCTGGTGCCATCATCTTTACTGATCTCCTGGATGAAGCAGATGCCACTTACTGTAGAACTAACATGACCAGAAAGACGCTGTGCTAGTGCAGCACATTGCAACGAATGTTTTATCATGTACAGCGCACCATCGCCATTTTTCGCCGTCAGCTACTGAACTGGAGATATAAGTTGGACTGTAATTTTATACTCTCTCTATTCTAAAATATAGCAATATATACATATGTCTAGATTTATTATATCGGCACTATGGGTGAGCACAAGTTTCTTACAACTGATTTTCTCGTTTTCTGAATTCACCTTCTGTTCTTGTGGCGATAAAGAAACCAAGCATACTGTATAAGGCTGCATCCGAACCTCCTCTTCAACACACACAAGTTAAAATCAACTCAAGTTATCACGTGACGTTTTATGAACGTTCCTAAGCCATCACTCGATAATCTAATAAAGTAGAGAAAAAACCTAACAGTTCTTAAGAAAGAAATATATCTTGTCATCAATTTTAACCCATTATTTTGTACCATCAGATTTATTTTTTACAAAAAGAGATTAAAAAATTTAAAAGGTTCACGTCGCACCCTTCTGATCTGTAATACTCAGTCCATCAAACTTTTTACGAATCCTCTCAAGCTGCCATATAATCTTCTATAAATGCTTCTAGGACATGTACAAGTGGGCTCTTTATTACCATACAAATAAATTTGGTGACGTAAAAGAAAGAGATGGGAGGTGGGCTCTTTATTACCGTACAAGTAAATTTGGTGACGTGAAAAAAAGAGAGGAGAGGAAAAAGAAACATGGTTGTTATGCATGACTCTTAGCGTTTATTAGAAAATATATTTGTTGCATGAGGTTGAAAGAAAGGAAGGGAGAAAGAAAAAAAATATTTTGGCACATTAATGGTTAGAGACCATATTGCCTCAATTGTTGTAAGATAAGTTTTTAGGTGGCATAGAGCTCCCGACTGACTCTACCTATATACATGTCCTAAGTTATCACGTAGTGTTTTAATAAACTAGAGAAAATCCTAATAATTCTTAAAGAAAGAAATCATCGATTTTTGACTCATTATCTTTTACCATTGAATTTATCTTAACAAAAGATTAAAAATTGAAAGGCCCACGTCCCACCCCTTCCAATATGTACGTGTACGTACGCACGCCATGCTATCCTCTCCTGTCCAACCGCATGTAGTACGTATCAGTAAATAGCAACCTGTTCGAATCCACCAGAAGGAGTGGATAAACTTTTGGATTTTCGTGGCACGCTTTTTCAAATTGCTAAATGGTGTGTTTCGTGTGAAAATTTTCTATATAAAATTGTTCTAAAATATCATATTACTCTATTTTTCAAGTTTGTAATAATTAAAACTTAATTAATCACACGTTATTACTACCCTCGTTTTGCGTGAAAGACTTAATTTTCATCTTTATCTTCATCTTCATGAGATTCAAACATCACCAGCTGTGATTCAAACACCACCTATTGAATGACTCTCATTCAATTGGAAAAAATAGCAAGGGTAGTATATGCCTGACGTCTTTCATCTATTTAAGAACCCAAGTAAATAGAAGCTTCAATCTAATAGGGCGTAAGGTGAGGCCACATCGCTTGCTCCCATTAACTGAGGATTTGATCGCCTCAGGCGATGAAACAATTTCAACACGCGGTGTTTTACGGAACACTCGCTATATAGGAATCAGATGCAGAAGTGGTTCCAATACTTGAAATGGTATTGGATGTTCAATATGGACCTGGACATGGGTACTGTTGTAGTTGTAAATACACAGTCTTTTTTAGATCCATTGTAATCTAGAAATTCTATAAAAATGGAAACAACAACTTTAGTCGCCATCTCCATATCTGGTTTACTCATAAGCTTTACTGGGTATGCCTTATATACCGCATTTGGGCAACCCTCTCAACAATTAAGAGATCCATTCGAAGAACACGGGGACTAATTGAAGTGGGGAGACTTCTTACATTTTCTTTCTAATTCTAAAATTGGATATTGGCTAAAAGACAATCAGATAGATTTTCTCTTTAGCAGGCATTTTCATATAGAACTTGTTATAATAAAACAAGCATGTTATAGAAAAAAAACTCTTTTTTTATTATTTATCAACAAAGCAAAAAAGGGTCTTATCAAACCAACCCATTTAGCTTCCTTATTCGTAGACAAAGCAGATTCGGAATTGGGACATTTGCAAATTTGCCAACGGTTTTTTCAATTTTGTAAGGATACCACTGGAATGACAGTTCGAGTGGTATTTTTATAATTTTTTAGTAGCAGTCTTGCAATAATGATTCAAAGTAGCGGTAATTTTGCAATTGCCAATAAATATTTTTGGCTCAAAAATATACTGAATTTCAACCTAATCTTTTTAGCCAGCCGAGCATTTCCAAGATACAGTTCTTCTATTTTTAGGGTTTATTTGACACGGTTCCAGCTCTAGCCCTACCTCTCCTAACCAGACAGAATCAATTCACCTAAAATAGGACCATAGGAGTGGAGCTGGGTAAAGCGCTCTCACAAAATTAAGCTAGAGGGGTTTTGGTTGCTCCACAACTCCACTCTAAATCCAGCTCTTGGAGTTAAATTTAGGTGTTAGAGCTCCACCAAACAATTCCTTAGACCATACTCCCTGTCTCAAAATATAAGTATTTTTATCCGAGATGCTACTTTAACCAACAATATTTATAATAAAAAGAGTAACATATTACGATAGTTTGTTTAATAATAAATCTAGTAACATCAATTTTACATGATTAACCTTTTTTATTTTTTATTATTAATGGTCAAAATTAAAAATGTTAAACTTGTTACTAGCTAAAAATGTTTATATTTTGGTACGGAGAGTAATATTTTGATTGTTGGCAGCTAGTGGGACCTGTTGTTTTATTGACCAATCTTTTTTCAGTGGCCCTATCGCTGCTATTGGCCCTCTGTCGCCATACGTCTATTGCACAATCAATCTGTACGCTATATGCCTTAATCAATCTGATTATTAGTTGCTTAGTTCTGCACCTTGTATTTTCTGTCTAAAACTCCCTTGTTGTCTGTAGCAAGAAAAGAAACAAAGATTTCTGAGACATCATTTGTAATGGACGATAGCAATATGGCTAAAGTGAAATGTTTCCCCGTGTTTTCTGCCTATAAGCAGGACACAGTGCAGAGTAGCACAAAGCACGCTATCAGAAGAGTGGGAACCATGAGCGATATTGCAGTACCATTACATATGTTGTTTAAATTCAATCATTTGTAAACCAAACTATAACTATTACTCCCTCCGTATTTTAATGTATGACGCCGTTGACTTTTCGACCATCGTTTGACCATTCGTTTGATTCAAAATTTTTTGTGCAAATATGAAAATATTTATGTCATGCTTAAAGAATATTTGATGACAAATCAAGTCATAATAAAATAAATTATAATTATATAAATTTTTTTGAATAAGACGAATGGTCAAACGTTGGACAAAAAATCAACGGCGTCATATATTAAAATATGGAGGTAGTACAAATTAACTTTCCACAGACCGTTTACTATACTGACCTGATTTCCTAGATGAAACCACAAATTGCTATTGCTAATATCCACACAACTCTATAGTTTTGTGAAAACATACGGCTGAATTGTTTACTTGATTTCATTGCATAAACCGATATGTTTTAGTCCAGCTTTAAGTTGCACATTCTAGTGGCGTCATTTATACAAAACTTTGATTGTCTTAGTCAACGAGATGTCAGAAGCTAAGTCATTGCCGATGTGCCTTGGGTGTAATAGCCAGAAATAGCACCCTGGTCGCTATACAGATATCTGTCCAGAATTGACATGAGTCAGAGAATGAACTAAATTATACAAGATGCCACATCTAAAAGAACATTAACATGCAAGTAACAGAGATTAAATCGAGATGAGGTTAGCAGTTAACTAATTACTAATAGTCAGTGATGACACGTCAATAACATGTCACATATGCCATAGATGCACCGACAAATATGTAATCCTGTTGGTACACAATGATGACATGACTGTCATGACTGGTAGGGCTGGTAGCCTGATGGGAACAAAAGGGGGAGAGAGAGAAAGGTGGCCCTCATTGATTCAGTTAAGATTGCACCCAAGTTCTAACAACTTAAAGCTGGTGGGTGTAAATAGCGCAATAACCAGAGAATTGAACGTCCGGTGCAACAACTTGATTAAACTAGACGATACCCCGCGCGTTGCTGCGGGATTTTGTAGTAGAGAAATGGAGGTGAAAGATAAATATAATGGATAACTGCGGGAATTGGTGATTTTATTCTATTTCAGCAAACAAAAGCCAATATTCTTGTGATACAATCTTTAAACTGAAGCAGCAACAGGATGTGAAGATTGAGACACAAATTTCTCAACAGTAATAAAATGCAAGAGCAACTAATTTTGATTATTGTTACTGACGACCTCTTCTCTTGAAACGACTTGTATGTGAGACCTGCATGCATGTGTGAGGTAGCTTCAGTTGAATCTTTTGGCTCGTAGAAGAATACATTTCGGCAAGTGTATCCAGGTATCTATTGCCATTTGATTGTGGACAAAGGATAAAAAAACATTTGTGAATGTTTGGGTGGATTTCTGAAGAAAAGATCAGTATATGTGATGAAGTACAGAAGATTTGATAACCCCACTCCTAGTTAGCACGACAACAGAAAATGCTGAGGCGTGAGGAATAGAGAAATGAATGTAATAAAATTTGTTAATTAATAGTGGTGACCTGTTGGTTGGTTATTCTTGTTCAAGATCCATATGTCGCAATGAGAATAGCGTTGATGACAATTAGGAGAATTGAAAAAGGAAAGTCGATCTTGCAAGGAGAAACAAAACGGTGTGTGTGATACTTTAGATAAGTCGATCAATAATGGTGCGAATAAAAATTATGGATATTATAGTAATAATATGTTTGATTCGTTGTTGATTGCTGATTGCATTAGCATTAAACGCTGCAATCGGGGTAGTTAATTATTATGTTTTCGAACTTACAGTTGAGACACTAATGAAAATTTGGAAACAATAAAAGAATAGATATGTATCTAGCTAGAGTAACAGTTCCGAGTGAATGGTAGCCAACAAAGTAAAACTAAGAAGGTGATATAATGGTTGTAGAAATTTTAGCAGAGTCAGTAGCTTAATTTGTGTGGGAAAAGTGATTGTTTAATCTAAATGATTACATGTAGCTAAGTGAAGGATGAAAAATAAATCAAATTTAATCTTCAAAATTTTCATGTTTGTTCATATGGTAGAAATAATATCAAGAGAAATATAAAAAGGTAAAAGCTTTGCATGCATGACAATGATCTTGGTGACTTTCGCTAAATTTATGCTTTATTATTTTTATCCATTCTTATTAACTTATTGGATCAATATTGTGCAATCCCTTTACCATGATGTATATTCAGAGAAAAAAAATTGTTTGTGTTGTAAGAAAAGTGTATGTAATTACCATATTTGAATAAAATATCAGAAAACTCTCAATCTTAATTTTCTCTCTTTCTTGAGAACACTAATCATGCATTAGAGCTGAAAGATCGTGTTTATAGAAACAAAATAACTTGTACTACTTTGAACTGAAAGATCAATAAAACAAAATAAATACTTGCACTAACCTGATGAATCTCCGAATGTTTGATTGAGCTATTACAAAGAACATCCTTTATACTCCAGTCAGGAAAGAACAGAAATCCAAAGAATTAAGTTGAACCAACCATAGAATTGTACCTGACAAACCCAAATATAATTAGGAACATCATATAACAAAGAAGGATGAGCATGGACAGATCCAGGAACTAATATGTACCTAAATTAAGTTCATTGCTGAAATAATCAATCTGACCTTTCAGTCTGATATTCTAATGTGAAAATCTTATACATAGTAGTGTTGTTAAGGAAAAAAAATAATACTTAGTACCTCTTGCAAAGCAGGTATCGTAGAATGGGCATATAATATGGTGACAACGAATATGATGCAATTATTCATTACTTAATATATCGATATATTTTCTTGATAGAGGAATCATATCAGTAGAAATACGTACATGCTGCAGTCGCTGCTTTAGATTGGAACATCAGGGGATTGACCTCAGCTGCTCAGCAATAGCCAGAGCTACTACTACAGCGTTAGCAGGCAATGTACTTATAGCAATATTCTGCAATCAGATTCAGAAATTAACCAAATTATAGGTGCAGCCAATGATGTAAAATTGGTATACCCACCTGTGATCTTTAGAGTCCTGATGTAATACCATGAGTCCATGAATGAAATAGATCCTCTAACAAAGTGTACAGGCTGAATAAAGTTTGAATCCATTTGAATAGGGATAGTAGAAACCTGAAGAATAGCCAAACCGAATCGATCTCTCTATTTTTTAATGCTTTCATAATCTCAGGGATAACAGGAACGGATCAACCTAGCATCAGTACATTTTCAGATTTGCATCCAATTGCCGGATCAACCAAATTAACACAAACCCTGATTACTCATTTGGAGTCATAAAAATGCCATCCAATGAACCGTGCAGGATAAGAGAATAAAACAGGGGGTGATGTCAGATCAATTAATCCCTACAAAGCAGATCAAACTAATTCAGTTACCTGGTGCAAAGTTAATTTCTGCAAGCAGTGATAAGATAACATTCTAACAATGTGAAAGAAACTTCAAGTAATCAGACGAAATTAAAGAATGCTTCATAAAAGATAGAACTGATTGACCGAAGTATTAGAGACAGAGATCACAAGCAACGATTCAAGGATTAGGAGATCTAGAAACTGATGAATGAAAATGAGCTACCATCCGAGCGAAGCAAATGATGCAGATTAATTCCATCGGTTCCTGCATCGCGTGTGGATGTGGACGGCTCACCTGGCTGCACTTTATAGTTGGGTGTTTTTGTCGAGTCGAATTTTATTCCCATCTAGTGGCCGACGATTCCCAGAAGAAGAGGCGGCGGAGGAGGAGGTGGTGGCCGACGGTTCACACAAGAGTAAGCGGAGAGACAAAGGAAAGCGGAACGGGCGTAGGGAGGAGAAGCGCCCGGAGGGGGAGGGGGGGTGGGGTGGATGAGAGCGGCACGGCTGGGATGGGGGAAGCGAGAGCGGCGCGGGGATGCGAGAAGAAGCGAGACGAAGTAGCGCACGATTGGGGAGGAACCGCGCGGGGAGAGCGACCGCGGCGGGCCCGCGCCTGGCGCGCGCGGGGGCTGGTGGGGAGGAGAAAGTCGGCCGCGCGCGATGGGGAGAGTAGGGGTGGGAAAAAAAAGACCTAGACCGAGAAAATTCGGTCATCAATTCGGTCCTAGGTAGTGAAAGACCGAATTTGTTAGGTCAATTCGGTTAGTCTTCTCGGGTAACCGAATAGACCGAAAAGACCGAATTATCAAAAAAATGTCTAATACAACCTACAACCACTATGTTTAATAGGATTACACTCTAATTTTCACATCCCTACTTCTAGGCATGCAACATAATAAGAGTCTTTACTCATAAGTGCTTTACGAATTTTTTTGTGATTTTTGTGTTGAAAATTCCATATTTCTTTGCATATATGAAAATGTTGTTGAATTTCGGTCAGGACCGAGACCGAATTTGTCGTCTTGACATTTTTCACTGAAATTCGGTCTTCACTTTTTAAAGACCGAAAAGACCGAAAGACCGAAGACCGAGACCGAAAATTTTCGGTTAAACCGAATGCCCACCCCTAGGGGAGAGGACCGCGCCCGGCGGCGGAGGAGGAGGATTCGGTGGCTCGGTGGAGGAGGGAGGCAAGAGCTGTGGGATAGAACGCATCGAACCGTTGGAACCATCTGATCGAACGGTTGGGAGTAAAAGGGTGACGTGGCCTCACCAGAACTCAGCAAAATCCTAATAACTACGGATCACTTGTATAGTATTATAGGATGAGTGCGTTCTAGTACAACAACTTGACAATTTAGTATTTTGGTGCATCAACTTGGCTAAGTATATTGTGTGAGTTTTTTTTTTCACGATGTCAATATGCCATTACATAGTAATCCTACGGATATTACCTTACTATATTGAATTTAATCTTTAAAAATTATACTACACATACAATTTACATCTAATTACCTTTAAGATTTTTTTTCTTCACCTTCTCAAATATCAACCGAAATATAATAATTTCTACATCCAATTTAATTGACTTTCGATTATTATTATTAGAATAAAATATAAATATGCTTATACAAATCCACAATAGTATATTGTCAAATAAGTACTTAAAATTGAATTTATATAAAAAAATGCTCCAAATAATTAAGTTTGTTGTCGCATAACTTCTTAAATTATATCAAAATCGTACCTACCTTGTAAGTTGTTGTATTTATATGATCGTTTATAAAGTTCTTATACTAAATTGCATCTACATGCTAAGTTGTTGCACTAAAACGCTTATATCTCAAGTTATTGCACCAAATTGCACCCACCTGCCAAGTTGATGCACCGTGGGTGCAATTTACTCCTATTATAATCTAGATTATTAGGAGTAAGCTGAAACAAACAGATAGTTTATTATGATATATTATTACAATCTATAAACTGGATTACTATAATATGGTAATCCACTCTAAAGGTGCTTTTTTGGTAGATTATTTGGGTGGCTAACAGCTAATAATCCAGATAAACAAACAGGAAAATCCTTCCGTTCGGGCACCTGGCCAAGTTGAAATAAATCGGGCGCTCTCTCAGCCGCACCATGTATGTGCACACCTTTTTCTCTCCTCAACCTGTCAACTCACTGCATACATGTAAGAATGGCATGTAACTCTCCCTTTTCTCTCATGCAACTTACTGCGGCTGCCAACAAATCACCCACATATTACAGAACCCTCTAATAAGGAATTCGTTTTATTTTTTTCCTCCAACAATGTTTCAGCAAGTGCACTCGTGATGTTTCACTATGTATGGATTAAATGTTACAGTAAAATTAAAACATTATTTTGCAACAAATCACTCACATATTACAGAAACCCTCTGTTAAGGGAATCATTTTATTTTTTGTTCCACCAAAATGTTTCACCTAGTGTACTTATAAGGTTTCACTATGTATGGATCAAATGTTGCATTGAATTGAAACATTATTCCGCTATTTGCTGAAACATTGTTTTTATATAAGGTGAAACAATGCACGATTTTTTGAGAAACCGTTTGTTTCATACTTTGTAGCAAAAATTTTTCATGAGTGATTTAATTGTGTTTCAGCTTTTTAAACAATTAAAACATTTTTGATCTACTTAGTGAAATAATTCCGATCTACTTTGTAGAACAACGTGCAACATTTAAAAATAATTCAATAATAAGCTAAATATTTTTTTCATTGGATTATATCCATGTGTGGTCTTGTTTTAAAGATTTAATTGCAACGGATTTAATGGTACAATCAGATCGTAAATCAGATGATTATTTTGTGGAGAAAAAAACATTTTTGAAGTTTGAAACATTTTGTTAATATATGTCTTGGGTAGTGTACAAACCTACCACCGCACTCCCTCCGTCCCAAAAAAACTCACACCCCTCCTAGGACAACGAATCTGGACAAAGGGTTAGTTCAGATTCATAGTCTTAGGAGGGTTAACGTTGAGTTTATTTTGGAGAGGAGGGAGACAATACCAGCCTAGCTGCCATGCATCAAAGTCGCTGGAATCAATCAACCATGCAGAGTCTCTTCGATTGTGTCTGTAGAGTGATCGGACGGCATAAGACGGCGCCGATAATTTATCTCTCCGATCGGAGCGACCGACATATAGTTGCTTCCAAACAAACAACTAACAACTTATTCTATATCGGCTTATTATAATCCAGCTTATATAATATGACTCAATAACCTAGATTACAATAATCTTAAACTGAGACAAAACAGACAAAGTCGATGGCTTCTCTAGGAAGCCAACCGGGAGAGTCCACCGGCCACGCTCCGTTCCGGCACTGAACGAATATTAAAGTACAGACAAAGGATGTGTTCGTAAGTGCTCCTTCCCAACTCCCTTCGCAGTTTTTATGCGCACGCTTCCCAAACTGCTAAACGGTGTATTTTTTAAAAAAAAAAGTTTCTATGCCGAAAGTTGCTATAAAAAATCATATTGATGCCATTTTTTGAAAAAAAAATAGCTAATACTTAATTAAATCACATGCTAGCTAGACTACTCCATTTTCTAGATGCGCACTGTTCGGTTTGGGAACAACAAGCAGCGGAACAGAGCCAAATTTATTACCTTTTCTACTAGGTAATTCTAGCATATATTTAAACATTTAAAAACCTCAGATGTTAACAAGTATGTGTATCATTA
>JAJSRW010002391.1:0-19817 GCA_022414725.1 Microglena sp. YARC | reverse complement strand
ATTAAAGCAAGTTCTGGACAGCAGACAGGCTACAACAAAAGTCTTGGACACACATAGTCAGCAAATAGTGCCCTACTACTACACCACACAGGACATGGCATTGCAACCCTCTTTGCAACGTTATAGGACTCTCCCTGCCGGAACTCTGGGGTGTCGATCAGTGGTGCATAAGGCTTGAATCTTCAACATAAAACCAATCTTGGACTGACTACTGCCTCAGTGTAGAGTGGTATTACCACCTCCCGCAATACACCTCGAGTAACCCGGTGAAGCATAGCTTCAAGCCTCTTCTGACCGTTCATCGCTCGGGATAATTTGGTGCGAGTGCATATGTCAGTATCTTTTCAACACTGTCGCCACCCCACATGTCAACATCATTCGCCAAAATAAAAAGAGTGCGCAGCTGCATAAAGGCCAAAAAGCGGGGTTATTACCTTAGGGGGTTCCTGTTTTCGGGAAAACTTATTACTAACTGGACCTCTCTTTTTGTTTGGGTTCCTACCATATTTAGAAGCCATGTACCCTATCCCTTTTTGCCCCTGCCTCTATGTCAGTATATTACAACGAGGCAAAACTTTATGTCTTCTTTTCCAAAAAAAAAAAAATCTTAATCCGTATATAATACTCTTATATACAGAGACGGAATCAGAATGTCATCTGCAATATGCGTGGCCCCAACTTTGAACGATGCATGGATGCGCGCCTTTTATTAGGATTCGGAAGTGCACGCAAAAGACAAAGAAACAGATAATGATCACTTCCGTCCAGTTCCGTCGTCCTCCACACAACAAAAAACAACAAAAGGCGATTCTCCCCAATCAGAGCCCAGAAATGGATATCACACCATCGCAACCATACCTAGCTAGCTAGCCTATACGTACTGTCCATCAGCTTCTAGCTCAGTACTTTGCTTAAGCCGTATACTAACTATGTAAGATATAATCAAAGATGACACCAGTTGACATAAACTGATTGTCCCTAATAACCCTTTATATATAATCATAGTATAACTATTTATATATAATATATTATATTATATATATATATATATATATAATATATATATATACTATATTATATATAATATGACCTATATAGTACTTATATATATATAAAAATTAATTTGATTTTAAAAGAGATCTAGATTTAGAACTTTCAACTTTCATCGGTGTTATGAACATAAAGGCCTGGATCCTTTACGCATAGCCGAATCTTGAAGAGATTTACGTCGTCTTGTCTATTATCAGTCGTTGTTGAATCAATTCATACTTAGCTGAATCTAGGTAATCTGATAACTCCTAAATAATCGATGTAAAATTTCTAGTCTAGCCTGAAACCTGATAGTTAATCGAACATGTGAGCTAAGGTTCATAACTGCAGATCAGCTTTTAAGTATATATGGAGGGAACGGGAACAATATAAATAATACTAGGAAGAAATTAAAATGCATGGTAAAAAGAGATCGATCAAATTTGACCATAGAAGTTGTATACAAACACATACAATACAATACAAAATCCTAATACCGATATGATCGAATCGACTGGATACAATTCTTCAGAAGAGAATGTAATCAATACACTAATATCAAAGCTTAATTCTTCTACAACACTGGCATACATATATTTATATGCACTGCACGCATTTGGAAGGAGGGAGAGAGAGATGTAAGCATGCTGGGCCTTGCAAACTAATTAAGAAACGAATTGATCCAAGAGAAGTCACAAGGGGAAGAAAAACTGAGAAATTAAATGAAGAAGCCAGCTAACAAGACCTATATATATATATACGGAGAGACTAGAGTGATCCACACTGGGGTACTTGTCAATCAATTTCATGCAGATTAATTAAGCGTGCACAACAGCTTTAGGAGGAGTACTAGTCCCAAGCCTAAGCTCTAGATCTAGTACTGATCCTGCTTGTTGATGCTGTGATCCCCAACCACAAGGCAGAAGCAGAAGCAATTATAGAGCTAGGGCTTGCGGCGGCTGTTGTTGGTGTGATGATCAGTACCTGATGATGATGATCTCCTCCTTCCACATGACGACGGCAGCTGATCCACCAAACCAAGCCTCCTTCCTCTTGTACCTTCTCCCGGCCGGTTCGTCCTCGTCCTGATCTGCAAACTACTTGTACTTGCTGTCTCGGTACCCTCTTCTTGATGGTTTCTTGATCTCTTGCTAGCAGTAGTATGTCGTTACTGCAAGTAGTATTATCGTGGAGGTGGTGCTAGGTTTAGAGAAAGAGGTGTAGTAAGGGCCAGCTTGCTGCTCTTGGGGTGCTTCAGCTTCTTCTTCTTGGTGGCTGGGGGAGGAGGGAGGAGGTCTGCCTCTGTCGGAGACGAGCCCCGGTCGCGGCGGTGCACGTTCATGTGGCCGCCGAGCGCCTGCGCCGACCGGAACTCGCGCTGGCAGAAGCTGCACGTGTAGAAGCGCGGCGGCCACACGCAGCCGCCGAGGTTGGCGTTGGCCCGCCGCATCGCGCGCGAACGCCTGCTCCTCCCACGACGCCGATTGCCTGATGATTCGTCTTCTCCCTGCCGATCCCCACATCACCCACTCCTCCTCGCCTCTTTGCTCCTCCATTACTGCTGCTCTGCTATGCTAGCTAGCTGTGGATCGATCGAGTTCATTAAAGCAGCCAAGGTACTACGTACTAGCTAATTAACCTCTCTCTTGATGTTCTACTGCTGCAGCAGCAGCCAGCTGCTAGCCGAAGTAGTAGCAGAGATTGGAGTACTCCACTAGCCGGCTTACTAAGTAGCACTAGCTAGTACAGATCGACAATAATCAAGCGGCTCTAGCTCGTCTCAAAATAAATAAATCTAGTACATATTGAATGTGACGATTCTAATACTACAAATCTAAACAGGCTAAACCAACTAATTAGAGCGAGTTGCGGTGTGTAAGAAGCAATCAGTCGACCGAGCAATCAATCAAGAGGTGCATGCATCTCCGTGTGCAGCGAGAGACACACTTGACGGTCGACGATGACAGAAGACTACGCATATTTGCAGGAGGAAGAAATTAGGAGAAGACTAGTGGAACGAAGTCTCGCAAGCTAAGCTAAGCTATAGGAGAGGCCGGCCAGCCGGAGAAGAATTAAGCAAGGATTGGATCAGATCAGATCGGTGTATATATGTCTCATGTGTGTGTGTGCGCGTACAGTGTATGATTGGATGACATGTCTTCTCCTCGATCAGGTTTGTTCTTTAGGTATATATTGGTTACTGCACTGTGCACATGTGGCCTGCTAGCTCCTCTTTAATTTATTCATTCGTTTCCTTCTTGGGTTTATTAATTTCAGAGGAAAAAATATGTAGCTTAATTCATTATTTAATTTGCTATTATATATGTATAGAGGGAAGCAAATTAATTTCTCTCACACCAGTGGTGTAATTAAGATGTTTTTTATTGGACAAAATGTAAATCCAGGAGCATATATATAATTGGAGAAATGCGTTGTCCGGCAAAATCATGTTTTTTAAATTATATATTTGTTGGTCGATCTTAACTAACTGGTCATTGATGCGGGCATCTAGCTAGGCTAGTATCATCTATTCAGGTGTAGTGTGTTCATCGATCTGGAATTCTATGATTCTCTTGATTGCATATATTATGTTTCATTGAAATGCTATATTTTTTTCTTCTTCAGGTAATATTCAGTTCGAAGAAGGTCCATGAAAGAGAATAAACATGAGAGCTAGTGTTGTTGACAGTTCCAATAGGCAGGCATCCGAAGGAATGCTCCACCCGATTATAGCTAGTAGTGTTTCCATCGAATCTGGAATTCTAAATTGATTCTTCTTGCATTATGCATATATGTACATTTTCATTGAAATGCCGGTAATAGTTTTCTTTAAAATCTTTTCAGGTAATAATCAGTCGAAGAAGATCCACTGAAGGAATAAACACTGATAGTAGATGTTTTGACATTCAATAGGAAACATCCAGTCTCCACCCGAATCAGCATCTCGATGAGCTATGAGATACTGTCGCCAAAAGAATTTTAATCACTAAAGAATGTTGTGTGTATCGTTTTCTCTAATATAAATGGTTATGAAAAATTTTGATAAATTTGACAATTGTAGAGTATAGTGTGACATCTGTTTCCACCAAAGTTCAAATTCAATCTAACACAGTGTCGGTACTGTTTATACGTTAGATTTGTCGTCTTTTTTGTGTGTGTTTCTCCAATGTAAGTTGAGTTTAGAATTAAAAATTTTCAGAGTGGTATATATGTATATTGTATGAACGTTGTCATTTTTTAAGAAAAATTAATAACTTTTTTGGATGGTATTTTTGAAACAAATATTGAAGGACATCTCTCGAGGACTTAAAGAGTTCTCTATACAATACCAATGGATTTAGGTGCACGTCAGCTATTCGGTGAGTGAAGTTCAAAAATTATTCGTGAAATTTTTTTTCTCAGTTAAATACCCAAACGACAACAGGATGTTTTGGCCTTTTCATCCCTCGTTTAGATTTACTAATATCCATATGAATTTAGACAAATATAAAACACATACATGGGTCCATACATGAAACTATTTAAAACTTAAAACATTTTATAATATGAATCAGAGAAAGTTAGTACTTAATAAACCCTAAGTTCATGTAATACATATAAATGTTTTTGTATGAATGTTTCTATGAGTCTTGTTGGAGTTTAATTACTCGAGGGGTAAAATCTGCCTTTAATTAATTTGAGTGATGGTTCAAGCTACTCCCTCCGTTCTATTTTAAGTGCAGACATGATTTTTCATGCACGACTTTTTGACTATCTGTCTTATTTTAAAAAAATTTTAAAAAATTTAAAAACATAAGTCACATATAAAGTACTATTCATGATTTATCATCTCATAGCAATAAAAATACTAATTATAAAAAAAATTAAATAAGACGAACGATCAAAGTTGGGCACGGAAACTTATAGTTGCACTTAAAATGGGATGGAGGGAGTAGCTAGCTAGCTGCGTGGATTAATTTAGCTAATTATTTTTCATGTTGCAGTTGACCTCTCAATCTACACTACTACTCCTATCTATCAATCTGAACATTTACACATTTAATCCGTCTAGATATCTAGCAAGTCATGCCCCCAGATGCTAGCTAGCAGGTAGCAGCACTATATATTGTTGGCTGCAGGAAGGGACGCCAAATCGATTTACACATCGCGACATGAGTTCTTCATTTGAACAAGGCACCTAAATAGTTAAATTAAAGCAAGAAGTGGCGTTCTTGAGATGGACAAGATCAGAAACCACACGGAATCAGAATTGTAGATCGATTTGGTAGTGTGTTAATTAGCATGACATCTAGCTAGCAGCTGGTATGTTTTCTTCTCACTGTCCTACACTCTGGCCTCCACTGATTATAGTTAACTCACTATTTAGTCGACTACTAGCGAGTAGTCGCTAGAGCCATAAAAAGTTGATGCTTGTGAGATGCGTTTGTCTTGTTGCTTGCTTAGCCTGATTCATTTTGTCTTGTTTTCCTCACCGCTTTTCCACATCCGCGTTCCGATATCTTATTTCTTTAATTTACTGAGCATAGCTAGATAATCTCTAGTGATCGTTGATTCACATTGTTGGATTTCTTCGGTTGTACTTAATGGCAGTGCACATTATTTGCTTTCATTGTCACAGATATATAGTTGGTATTTCATAAATTGGCATAGTCTGTCATCGTCTGATTGACTGTATAATAGCGACTATATCACAGTATTGCACTGTAAATCTGTTTTGCTCCATGCTTGCAGGCAGCATGGCAGCACTGATCAAGGAAAACGAAAAGGACAGGTTAAATTTCACAAAAACAAAAGGGTTAATTTGTCCAGGGAGGGCCCAAAGGCTAGCTGCAACTGTAGATACACTGCATGCATTTCGAATATATAGATAGATGAGATGAAAGGGTTGGCTGGCAGTGGCAGCGCAACTGTTAACTGGCCTCCTGATAGATACTACAGTATACGAATCAATGATCGTGGAGATATAGTAGGGATCATTTAATTTTTCTCTGCTGCAATGTGCACAGCCACAGGAAAGGAGGCGTATTCATACAATTGGCATAGTCTGTCCATCCGATCTGATCGCGCTGTATAATACCGATATATTCACCAGTATGCACTGTAAAAATCTTTCCTTGCTCCAGCTGCCAGCAGCATGCCCCACACTGTCAAGGAAAACGAACAGGACAAGTAAATTCACAAAAAACAAAAGGTTAATTTTCCAAGTAGAGCCAAAGGCTAGCTGCAACTGTAGATTACACATGCATCAATTTTCTAAATATATAGATAGATTAGATGAAGGGTTGACTGACGTGGCCAGCGCCAGAACTGCTTAACTGGCCCCTACGCTGATAGATATTCTACAGTTATCACGATCAATGATCGTGTACGATAGTAGTAGATCTTTTAATTTTCTCTGTTGCAATGTGTCACAGCACGGAAGAAGGTAAGGATGGGTCACTGTTGGTTGAATTATTGCTTGGCTGGCAGCACAGGCAGGCAGGCAAATTTTTGGCTCTTGTCTCATGTTTCTCAGTACTCTTGACTGAAAGCTGCTGCACACTAAAACTTAAAGATGCTTCTCATTAGTTGCTTTCTGCTCTGGATCACAAAGCAGCTGCCTGCCTCCACATAACAGCATCTCACCATCGGCATGGACGCGGTGGACATTCATCTGCACCACCATGCACTACTCCACTCACTAGTATGCAGGTTCTCAAACACGTTTTGGTGAAGATTACCCTTATCCCAACGTTTCAACTGTTAACGCTAGTAACACGTACTGAGCATAGCTAGATTAATTCTAGTGATCGTGTTGAATTCCACATTGTGGATTTTCTTCGGTTGTACTTAATGCAGTGCACATTATATTGGCTTTCATTGTCACAGTAATATAAGTTTGGTTTTCATAAATGGATGATCTGTTCATCGATCTGATTCTGACTGCTTATGAATAGCGACTCATATACACAGTATTGGCACTGTAAATCTGTTTTTGCTTCCATGCTTGCAAGGCAGCATGGCAGACTGATCAAGAAAAACGAAAGGACAGGGTTTTAAATTCACAAAAAACAAAAGGTTTAATTTTGTCCAGGGAGGGCCAAAGGCTAGCATGCAACTGTAGATTCACACATGCATTGCATTCGAATATTATAGCTAGATGAGATGAAAAGGTTGGCTGGCAGTGGCAGCCGCAACTGTTAACTGGCGCACCTCCTGATAGATATAAGTATACGATCAATGGATCTGTGGAAGGTAGTAGGCATCTTTATTTTTCTGTGCAATGTGCCACAGCACATGGACAGGAGGGTCACTGTTGGTTGGATTTGAGTGCTGGTGGCAGGCACAGGCAGGCAGGCAAAGTTCTTGTGCTCTGTTCATGTTCTCAGTACTTTGACTGAAAAGCTGCTGCACACTAAAATTAAGATTGTTCTCATGTGCTTTGCTCTGGATCAAAGAGCTGCCTGCCTCCACATTACAGGCATCTCACGCATCGCGGCAGACGGTGGACATCTTCATTTGCACCACCACTGCACTACCCACTACTAGTATGCAGGGTTCTCAAAACCTTTTGGGTTGAGATTACCTTTCACTCCCACGGTTTAACTGTTAACGTAGTAAACCGTACGGTTACCACGAAAACTTTGCGCATTAACACGAAAAAATGAGAGAAGGTTGCTATACGTGATAAAACCGATGATGCCACATATTTTTCTATACCCTAACTAGTAAGTTTTAGAAGTAACTTACTTAATAAAGCACCTAAAACTAAAGGGTGCATTTCATAATACAATGAATCTGGACAGATTTTATTTGCTTTTAAAAATACTCCATCTGGTACTAATATTACTATATTATATGACGAAAGAAGTATATTTTAATATGGAGGGTAGGCGCTAGCTCCGTTTTGCACCCCTACTTGTTCCTAGTGGTGGCAAGGCTCAGATGTGAGCGTGAAGCTGGGTGGGGCGGCCGGGCTTGTCTGTAGCTATATTGAGGGTTGTTTGGTGGCTTTTTCAATCAGTTTTACTTTGCAAAAAGGCTTAACCCAAAGGCCAAATGTACAGCTACTTTGCCCAAAGCCAGTTTTTGTCTACTACAAATTTTCAAAAGCACCTCTACCCCCCCCCCCGCCGCTTCACCTGTTTGGAAAAATAAAAATTACCCAGCTCTGCCATTGACAAAAAAACGGTATCGTTCTTTTCTCCAATCGACCGTCGCTCCTCAGTCTTGCCTCATCTTCGCCGTCACCCAAAACAGACCATCGCCACCCCGGTCGTCCTCCCCCGTTGCCGTCCCGCCGCCCCTTCTCCCGCCCGCCGCCTCTCTCCTGCCTTCGTCGCCGCCGCCCCGCTTCTCCAGCCAAGCGACCCCGCGCGTGCAAAGTCGTCGTCGTGTCGGTCGTCTGTTGGCGGCATGGAGGTTGCTCGCGCGCGGATCTCCCTTGCGGGCAGGGCCGTTGTGGTCATCGGCAGCAAGGCAAGCCCCGGCTTTCCACTAGGTGGACCCCGCCGATGCTCGCCCCGTTTTGGCGCCACGAGCCCCGCTCCCAGCTCCAAATCCCTCGCGGAGAGCCCAATGACCGACCCTGCTGGACTGACTTGCTTCCGCCGACATCGCGAAGGGCTACGCGCGGGGGGAGGGGTATTGGAGGAGGGCGGCGTGAATCTGCTTGCTGCCGCGTCCGGTCGGTGAACACTTCCCGCATGAGCTGTCTGACGAACGCCTTCGCCTTACGTGCTGCACGGACACCGCTCCCCCTCCGCCGCCACCGTCTTCCCAGCCGAGTTGCTTTTTTTAAAATGCACGGCCCAACCAATACACACCCATGCTGCCCGACGGGGAGTTGTTCTCGTTCGGATAGAGCACTGCATGGCCGTAAGCCTGTCACAGCGCCAATTCCTTGGTCGTGGATCGACGCGCCGAGGGTAATGCTAACACTTGATCCAATTACACGTAAACTAGCGCTATTATTAATGTACACCTTCGATCAGGGCTACGCAGTAACATAAAGCCAGCATTTATAATAATATAAACAAAACAAAACAAACAAACAAACAAAGCAAACTTCGACTTCGAGATCGATAAGAACGAGAAAAGATGAAAAAACAACAAACCGACCACAAGTAACACGCAGCACTGTTAACACAGTAAACCTCATCTCAACTTTCAACTCACTAAATCTGACAAACTTTTCTGATTCGAATAAGTTCACTTCTGCTCTATGCATGTACCCCCGTCCAAGCAAACCACAATAATAGTCACGCATTCAAATAAGCTACTGACAAACTACATCATGGTGGCCTCCAGAAACACACAAGTCTCATATGATAGTATAGAATTTGGGGAAAGAAAGTACTAAACGTAGGTATTCATCTCAGAAGAATTAAGATACCCTGTGCTAGGACACACTATTTTCCTTCCATGAACAACAATCGCTATCACCCACTGCGAAGTTCAAACCCTGTTTCCATATTTGACCCCAAAGAGAAAGAGGATAGCCCCCACAATTACAAATGCTTCCCGTCTTCTCCTCATAGCCTGCATTCGTCAATCCTTTCCGTGCCAAACAGCCTATCACAAACAGAACTCCTCATTAAAATCAGGAAACATGGCATGATACACATGCCAAAGTTAATGATTCCACCCCAGTCCAGTAAAACAAAATAGAGGGCTTATTTCCTGATTGTGTAAGCACACGGTGATGCATATCATGAAGCGGACTGCTTCATAGAAAAGACAGCGCATTCAGACACAATAGGAGCCCCATACCATTTATACACACTTACAATATCCTAGATAACTTACCCTCCCATACCGATGCAAGAAATATGGCTCATGGAAATATCCACGTGAGCTTCAACTGTCCTCCAAATACCCTCGAACACCATCCACAGCCATAGGATGAACAAGGCGACCATAGCCGGGACAACAATGGCGAACCCAAGGAACAAAAATCAGCAGAAGGCATATTCTGAAGTCAAAGCCAAAGGTGTACAACCCCAGAAAGTGTTATAAAAGAACTGAACAATAACAAAATGTAAAATATGAGCCAATGTACATACTACCATGAGTGAACGCTTTAAATGCTTGTATACCATTGTGCAGCCTATGTTCCCAATAAAAAAAAATCCCGAGACCAAAGGAAAAAAAAAAACTTGAAAACAATAACCGCCTCATCAACCATACGGAATGGTTAAACATTGCAATAAATGAAAAAGTGCTTCCCTGGTTTTAAAGATTGAAAAGACTTGAATACCAGTGCCGTGTGCAGAGGAAAGAGCTCTCAGGCCCATGAATTTGGAAAGGAGGTGGTTAGAGATAAACATTACAGGCAAGTTCACACAGACCAACATGGATTACAGAGGATGTACGCGCTATCGCAGCCTCACAAATGCGATAAATTTCTGGTAAGGAAGGGGATTGCTCTTCTTCTGCAAAGATCCACAACAATTTTTTTTATGAGACCAGATATGGCAGCAAGCAAGTATACCATCTATCTGCTTGAGTTTCACAGTGTTCAACAGTTTTAATCTGTTGTCACAGAAGGCCCCCAAAAAAGAAAAAGGCACAGAGGGGAAGTCAATGAGTGAAAATAGAAAGTAGGACAGGAACAACAGCATACTCTCTTTTTTTAAAATTTAAAAAAAAGGCAAATGCATGTTTTAGTTTCATCAGCTGAGAACCATAAATGGACAGGAAGAGACTTATCATATTGTTCTTAATTTGATTTGGAATCAACAAAGTGGATGGCACCAACAGCTCAAATCGTAACCTGATTATGACTTGTAAGTCGACAGGCACCGTTAAACTGGGGAAACAGAGCAATCAACAAGCATGCTTTACTTTAAACTGATTTGTGGTGTGAAACAATGTACAACCTAGAAGCATTTAGCCGACAGCAACAAGAATCTGGCCTTGAAAACATGCAACGCGGAGGTTGAGGTATTTCTTGATGACTTGTGGTATGCCGGAAGCAACTGTTTTCACAATTTTTGACTTCTTGTTCAGAGAAAATATAAAAACTAAGATGCAGAGTATTACAAGTCAACAGCATTATATCTTCGAGCAAGGATATTTATCGACGAATGTTCTCCGGGGTAATTACTTTCCCTAGTGAATGAGAATTTTTCAAGAATTTTAGTAGCCTTAGTAGGTAGGGCATTTATATACGGTACTAAAATACAAAGTGCAAGAGAGTTTCCTTATAAATGCTATGGGTGATAAGTTCAAGTAATAATTATGGTCCTACCAACCCCCTAGCGCCTACACAACATAGATCTTT
This sequence comes from Microglena sp. YARC, assembly GCA_022414725.1. Taxonomy (NCBI): domain Eukaryota; kingdom Viridiplantae; phylum Chlorophyta; class Chlorophyceae; order Chlamydomonadales; family Chlamydomonadaceae; genus Microglena; species Microglena sp. YARC. Next base: position 8,524 of record JAJSRW010002391.1, on the reverse strand, counting down.
TTTTGGGGAATACGCATAAGAACACAACAAAGAATCTAGTTGTTGCCAGGATAGATTCAATACTGCATTTCAAAATCATATTCACTATGTATTCGTTATTAAAATAAGTATTTTCAGAGATAAATGTTGAAGTATTGCCACTCTGATCAGGCAAAACGAAAGTCATACTGTTTTATCCTGACAAAGCTGTAGGAGCTTAATCCTTCAAAAACATTATAGCGAAGGCATTTCAACATCGAGGTTTTGGTTAGTTTTGGAACAAGAGTGAAAATTAGAACAGTTTTAAACCATCCCATCCCAATAGTCACCGAAGCGTTCAGGGGCCTTTTGACTTTTTGTTTTGTGAGATTGCTGAAGGACACACACACACACACACACACACACACACACCAAAGGTGATACTTAATTTCGTTTTCTGCGCACATGATGGTTTGACTTGTGGAGCATATTGATCAGCGCAAACAGATTCTGCCTTGAAACATCACCGATTTGAGTATTTCTGATTGACTTGTCTTAACCGAACAACTTTTCACAATTTTTACTTCTTTCAGAAAATTATAAAAACTAAGGCAGAGTAACAAGTTCACACAATATCTTCGAGCAAGATATTACGACATGTCCCAATAAAATATAAAAATGCCTCGGAGTTACAAAGTTAATAAAAGAACTTGAAAAAGCAATAACGTCCATGCATCAACATAGGTGGAATGTTAACATTGCAGATAAGAAGAAGTGCTACCCGACTGTTTAAAAATTGATAACTTGGATACCAGTGTGCAAGGAACGAATGCTCCATCAGCCCATGGAATTTGAAGGCCAAGGTAGGAGTAAAAACCATTACAGGCAAGTTCACACAACATGGTACAGAAATGAGCACGCAGCACACATCTACTTCTGGTAGAGAAGGTAATTGCTCATTCTTCTGCCAAAAGATAGCCATCACAATCTTTTTTTCATGAGAACCAGATATGACAGTCAAGCAGATATTAAAATCTTCTGGCTGAGTTTCACAGTGTTCAACAGTTTAAACTGGTTGTCACAGTTAAGCCCCCATAAAATAAAAGGCACAGAAGGGGAGCAATGAGTGACAATAGAAAGTTAAGGACACGAAACAACAGCTATACTCTCTTTTTTTTAAAATTAAAAAAAGCACATGCTTTAGTCTTCATCAGGAGAACCATAAAATGGACAGGAGAACTTCTCTATATTTGTTCTTAATCTTTGATTTTGGGATCAACAAAGTGGCATGCAGCCAACACTTCAAATCGTACTATAATGACTTGTAGTCGGAGCACCGTAAACTGCGGAACAAGAGCAATCACAAGCATGCCTTACTCTTAAAACTGATTTGGGTAAACAAAGTTACAACCTAGAAGCGATTCGGCGACAGCAACAGATCTGCCTTGGACAACATAGCACGCGGAGGTTGAGTATTTCTTTAGATGTACTTGTTGGTATCCGGCAATGCAACTGGTTCTATCACAATTTTACTTCTTGTTCACGAGAAATATAAAACTAAGCTGCAGAGTATACAAGTACACACATCCATCATATCTTCGAGCAAGATATTAATCGACCAATGTTTCTCGGTAATTACTTTACCCTGTGAATGAGAATTTTCTAAATTTGTAGTTAGCCTAGTAGTTAGGGCCATTTATATGCGTACAAAAGTCTGCAAGAGAGTTTTCCTATAAATGATGGTTAAGTTCAAGTAAATAATATGGTTACCTTAGCCTACACAACATTAAAGAATCTTTTTTTTGGGTTGAATTACGCATAAAGACACACAACAAAATCTAGTTGCCAGATAATTCAATTATGCATTTCAAATATTCACTAGTGCGTTTACTTAAAAAAAAATATTTTGCAGAAAAGTAGTATTTCCACTCTGACTCAGCTGCAAAACATAATCTCTGTTTATCCCTGACAAAGCGTGTTAGAGCTTAAATCCTCAAAACATTTATGCCGAAGCGATTTCCACAATACAAGGTTTTGGTATTTGGAACTAGACTGAAATCTAAGCCAACAGTAAAACCAAATCCATCCCATAGTCACCGAAGCGTTCTGCGCACAGTGAGTTGACTTGTGCAGCATATGATCAAGCGTTGCTTTGCATAGCAAAACCCAGACAGCTCCCTGAATAATTAAACACTCATACAACTGGAAAAGATATCATAATTATTTTGTGGTTCCTGTGATCCACCTTTCCATGTTGTTCGGCATGGTGATTTTTGTAAAAAAAAAAAAAGACCAAATTCCAGTGGGTTTGATCTGGTTGGTAGGTCCTTCCATAATAATAATAATAATAATAATAATGTGAAAAAGAAAAAAAAAAAAAACCGTAGGTACTGAGATGCCTATGTTGGGGTGGGTGTATAGGAGACGAGATAGGAAAAGAATGGGGATGGGGAGAAAAAGGGGAAGGGACCTGGATCTGTACTTGGCGAAGAGCCGAAGCGCTTCGAAGAAGGAGGGAGGGGATGCGGAGAGGGAAGAGACGGTCTCGTGGAGGAGGAAGGTGACGGACGGGTTTGGCGAGCTGGAACTCGGTGATGAAGCTTGCCGGTTGAGGCCCTGCGCGCATTGTTTGACAGGATGAGTATGAGAGATCTATCTACCATGTATCATATCGTATATTAATCTAATCTATGATGAGAAGAGCCAAATCGAAAAGTAGAAGAAAGGGTTGGGTTGGTGGGGGGTTAGCGTACCTTCCCAGGCGGAGTCGAGGGCGGGACGCCGCCATTGGCTCGCGGCGAGGGAGCAGAGGGGCGGCGGGAGGAGGGAGGAGAGAGAAGGGAATGGAATGTTGAGTGGTGGAAGTCGGAACGATGATAGGAAAGAAGAGGAAAAAAGGAAGGACCTGTATCTTGTACTTGGCGAAAGCCGAAGCGCTCGAAAGGAGTAGGATCCAGAGGAAGAAGACGTCTGTGGGAGGAGAGTACGACCGCTGCAGCGGAACTCCGGGGAACTGCCCCGTTAGCCCCCTGCGCCGCATTGGTTACCAGAAGGCTCTCCTGAAGATGGAATTAAGACACTCATAACAACTGGAAAAGATATCATAATTATTTTGTGGTTCCTGTGATCCACCTTTCCATGTTGTTCGGCATGGTGATTTTTGTAAAAAAAAAAAAAGACCAAATTCCAGTGGGTTTGATCTGGTTGGTAGGTCCTTCCATAATAATAATAATAATAATAATAATGTGAAAAAGAAAAAAAAAAAAAACCGTAGGTACTGAGATGCCTATGTTGGGGTGGGTGTATAGGAGACGAGATAGGAAAAGAATGGGGATGGGGAGAAAAAGGGGAAGGGACCTGGATCTGTACTTGGCGAAGAGCCGAAGCGCTTCGAAGAAGGAGGGAGGGGATGCGGAGAGGGAAGAGACGGTCTCGTGGAGGAGGAAGGTGACGGACGGGTTTGGCGAGCTGGAACTCGGTGATGAAGCTTGCCGGTTGAGGCCCTGCGCGCATTGTTTGACAGGATGAGTATGAGAGATCTATCTACCATGTATCATATCGTATATTAATCTAATCTATGATGAGAAGAGCCAAATCGAAAAGTAGAAGAAAGGGTTGGGTTGGTGGGGGGTTAGCGTACCTTCCCAGGCGGAGTCGAGGGCGGGACGCCGCCATTGGCTCGCGGCGAGGGAGCAGAGGGGCGGGGAGGGATAGGGAGGAGAGAGGGGAATGAAATATGTGAGTGGGGTTGGAGTTCCAGGGGAACGGAGGAGGAGAAGAATGAATGAATGATCCGTGCGGTTTGCGTTCGTGTCGCTCCTTCGCCCCTCGCTCCTCTCCTCTCTCTCCTCTCTCTCGTGCTTTGCTTTGCTTGTCTTGTGCTTGAGTGGCTGCACGTCAACTGGCTCGACTTGAGCTGTTTGTTGTGCAATCAATCACACTTGCCCTCTCCTCCCTCCCTCCACATCTGCCTTCATTGTTTATCTTTTCTCACACTCTGTAGTGCTCTGCTTCTCACGTAGTAGTAGCACTAGTAAATATACAATCAAAATTTGAACACAAAGACAATACTCCCTGGCAGCCAGTGCCCCGTGTCCTGGTATATTTTACTTTTTAAAAGTCTATCAAGTGTAACTCTGTGCGATCTGAACACTGATGCTGCACATGGCCATAGTGATTATATCTTGTATGTCATCCAATATCGATTCCATGTTTTCCATTATATTATTATTTATTATTGATATATTATATAGTATATTATATGTTGGCTAACGCTATATCTCTCTTCTCTTCATATCAATAATGCTTTTATTTCAGCTTGCTTGCTAGGTAATATAAATAAAATCTGCCCTATTCACAGTCCTGTAAGTTATCCCACGCTTTTCCGTATTACAATCACTTAATCTTCCCCTTCCTGCCCCCCACTATTTTTTTTTTGCACGCTGCCGCCGCTCCACATCTGCGCTCAAATCCATAGAAAATAAAACATACAAGCCCGGCCCTCAATTAGAATGATCCATCATCGCTGTAATGTAACACCATGTTAGTGCACACAAGAAGGTTTGGCTCCCAAAAGTCTTCAGGGATACTGCATAAGCACCACATAATCATCTTAAACACAACACAACAGTTTACAATCCTTAATGTTTACATCAACTCAATGGGATGCAAACAAGGATTGCTATCCTTATCAACAACAAAAACCCTGCTAACACTTCCAGCCTCATCTCAATCAGGTGTCCAGATAGTTTGCCAGCCATCATCAGCTCCAAGAGTTATCTCCGGTTCAATTTGAACTCAGATGTCTCCTTACACTAATCAACACAATAAACAAAACAAAACCGGAGTCACTTAGTTGACGTATAAACATGAGCGACCTTAAATAATTGCAATGAAGTAAATATTAAAACATACATGTTGTTACCTGAGTAAAATTACAAGACACATGCTAGACTATTCGATAGAGAAATAGTGACAAGAATCAGAGTAATCAAAGACTGTTAGGTTCTCTGTTCTAACCCTAAGAAAAAAATTAAGACTCATTTTGGGGTAGCATTACCAACACTCAGATCCGATACGCTTAAGAACCTCCATCTCCACAAAATTTGCGACAATGACCAAAAACATATAATCCTAAATTGGATGGAGAGTGTATAAGCTAGAAAACAACTCAAGATCCGCATTCTACTTGATAGTGCATATGTGCTATTTGAGTTCATTTCAGAAGCATCATTTGAGATTTAAGGATGCCCCGCTTTTATATAGTTTTGGATCACAAAGGCCTCCAAAATATACATGAACCACAAAGTCGATCACTAAAACCAGTTGACTAATCTTTGGTAGTTGCAGGGATTAGAGAGATCAACCAAAGCTAAATACCTAAATCGAAAAGCCATAAAATACCTATAAGAAGAACAATCAACCTTTGGTGGCACTTATTTGAAAGTTGTATAATGCCTTCCACAATTGTTAAAATGTTATGATGAACCTTATACACTGTACACAGGCTAAAAATAATGTACTGTATGTAAGTTATTTATTGTATTCTGAAGTAACATTTGCATTTTCAGTACTTCAACCAACAACGTGAGATGCAATATGCTTTATATTTATAGTAAGTTGAAGGTTGCTGTCGAAAATATCACAGGCAACTATTCTACAAGCTTAGTTGGTCTAGATTTTGAAATGAAGATGTATCATTATAAATTTTGAAGGGATAAAGTATTGATGCAGTGCTGATGCTAAAGGTTTATGCCTTTGCCTTTTAAGCAGGATATGTTAATGCTAGTCGTGGGTCTTAGAGGAAGGCAGGATTAGAGGCGTTGGAAAAACTAAGGAAACTGGATGATTTTTTTGAAGGTGCTCCGCAAGTTATTTCAACATTTATTCCATGAATCAATGGGGTAATATGAATAATTAGCGTCATAGGAGGTTGTATCATTAGGCACTGAGGGAATAAACTTTTGACAGCATACCGTACAAGGAAGTAATTAGAATGCTAATTAGCATCGCATTATAGAATTCGGGGATCATACTTTCCAAAAGATTAATTTTGATCATTTTTACTTTTATTCCCTTTATATCAAGTATAAACATTAGTTAGGAACAGAATAAGATGAATTTATCAACATTGAACTATAGATGATTGAAAATAATTAGTGTCATAAAGTAAAATGTAGTGGAACATAGATTAGGTGAAATTCAAACCAATATCTAAAATATATTGAATCAATAAACTATATTATGAATGGAGAAAGTAAAGTGATGAGAATGCAGAATTAATCTTAATTTTCAAAATCCTGGGAAATTCAGCAATAATCTAGTGTATACAGATAAAATAAATTCATAGGTGATGTGTTATTGTTAGCTGCATGAATGGATAAGCATCCGATAATTTATTAGTGTTTGACATTGTGCTCTAAATGGATATTAAACGAGTATAAGCATAAACGAAGGTTTTTGGTTGGCTGTATGGCATAGACATTGGAAGGTAAGGATTAATCAACTTAGATAAACTGCATAAGAGTTAGGACTAGTTGGGATTAGGGGTGGTGTGAGGACCTGAATGATGGATGTTCATGTGGAAAAGGTAGGAGAGATTTACTAGGAGTATGGAGGGACCAGTAAAGTAATGCAGATCTTCTCGAGATGGGGTTGGTGATCTCGGGGAAACTAACTCGCCTGGCGGTCCTCGGAGAAGCGCCTGTGTTGGATTTTGGATTTGGTGGAATAATCAAGCAATCTAGGGTTTGAGAAAGCATAAGCGAATCGGATAGGATTAGGATGGGGAAGGAGACGAACGGGGGAGGTGGAGCATGTTGCGGGGACGTGTTGGGACCATGGGGCTTTCTTAGGTGAGACGACAGAAGCCTGGGTGATGACTTGTACGAAGCGGACGGTGCGTCGTCGTGTCGTCGCCGTCGTTCTTGTAGCGGTGGGAGTGGGGTTGGTGCCGGGCCTCTCCCCTTTCCGAGATCCTAGCTTGCCCCTTCTCCTCGATTCTTCTTCTTCTTGTCCAGGCGAGCGCAAGCACGCAGGAGGAGGAGGAGGAGATCGGAGAAGAAGAAGATGACTGGAGGCTGGTAGGCCTTGTGTGTTATCTGGCTGATCCAGGCATATGGGCACGTACTCCATGTATAGGCCGCAACGGCTCCAGAAAGCGTAGGCGGAGGTCGGCACAAAACTAAGGGGGGAATGTAATTTGACAAAGAAATAAATTTATCAAATTATTGATTGAAAATTATAGATTCAAGATTTAACACTAGTTTTATTAAAAAAGAGGTTTAAAACTTATAGTATCAGACAATAAATTATAGATTTAATTAATAAGTTATCACTGTAATTTTATGGGTTTATAATTATTTATAGGCTTTTTGTGATTAAATGTGTATTAAACCCCATGCAATTTTGTGATAAATAATGGTAATATATTTGTATTTTACAATAATCTGTCTTAATTTTATTAAAAATTAGCGAATTTACTCTAATAAAAAGATGGAGCCCATCATTTGGTTGCTAGTTGAGGTGTAGTGCCCTGTTTGGTAATGAATTGATAGTTTTGCTACTAGTTTAGGGGATTTGGGTATTGGAATATAGTTTAGGTTCGGCATGTATTCTAATTGATATTCTAATTGTAGAGTAGGATAGAGCATGTATCCCCGCTTACGAATGAAGAATCGGCTAACATGTATATATTACACAGTAGAGGGAGGTAGTGAGGTGATCCGGTATTTGCATTACACTTGAGTCTTAGTGATGTGCATCGCGGAGTATGGAAAAAGCAAAAAAGATTCAAGATAGCAGGTAAGAAGATAATTAATGCTATTTTTGTATGGTGCAGAGATCAGCAAAACACCCAAAAGACAAAAAAAGTAAATAAGGGTGTAGGGGAGTTTGTTGAGTTGGGTCGCGCGAATGTGGTTTCCCCAACTAGGAGCGCAAGCGCATAGGCAGACGCAAACGGGGCGGTATGCGGAGAGGGGTCGAGCCGACATCTCTTTCGCGCCGGCCCGCATTCAAACAGCAAGCGCAATTCGGTGCATGCTTCGTGAGGTATCATCAATCCTTTGATTTATCCCGATTTTCTCTATCTTCTAGAGAGAGATTATTTAGGGGTAGAATGAGAAGGAACCAGCTGACGGATCGATTGATTTGGTCTCGATGCAGGTTGTCAGATCGCCATGGGATACGGCAAAGGTGAGGCTTCAGCTGCAGAGAAGTGGCGCGATGCGCGCAAAGTAAATCGCGGCCTCTTCCCTCCGGGCCCCCCTTGCGGCGCAATCGCGCGGAGAACGGGGCCGTTCTGGAAGGCATGCGTCCGGGACTCACGAAGTGGATCTACGGGGCTCGCCAATCGGTCTCGAGCGTCGTAAGTATCCCCTCTTCCTCATTTACTTTTCATCTGTCGTATATTCAACGCGAAGCTTCGCAATCGACGCAGGTGAATGCTTCTAACGTTGGCAAAGACGATGTCGGGGATGTGCTTCTCACCAAGAAGATCGCTGCGGCTTCACCTGGTATCTACAAAACTCTGCTTTGCTTCCCATTCAACTGTACTCACTCTTAT
>JAJSRW010002901.1:0-12278 GCA_022414725.1 Microglena sp. YARC | reverse complement strand
ATTTCAATTTATTTTCCCAAGTTTTCACCAATAAGATACGGAGACTTGCTTCACATTTGGAATTACACAAAAAAGATTTTTCATCGGAAAGAGGTCTCCGAAGACTTTTGGGAAAACGTCAACGTTTGCTGGCTTATTTGGCAAAGAAAAATAGAGTACGTTATAAGAAATTAATCAGTCAGTTGGATATTAGGGAGCGGTAATTTCATCGTTCGAATTTTTTTTCTTATTTTATTAGTAGTCTTATAGTAGTCTTAGATTTTGCATTTTGATGAGCCTCGTTTTGAGGAATTCATGGAATAATCCATTTTCATGGAATAATGAATTAAGGAAGAAAGGATATGAGTCTACCGCTTACAAGAAAAGATCTCATGATAGTCAATATGGGCCCTCAGCACCCATCAATGCATGGTGTTCTTCGACTGATCGTTACTCTCGATGGTGAAGATGTTATTGATTGTGAACCCATATTAGGCTATTTACACAGAGGAATGGAAAAAATCGGCAAATAGGAAAGCTACTTAGGCAGGAGATAGGGGAATTCCTTAAGAAAGAAAAAAGAATAAGAACACAGATACATAACATAAAAAAAAGAATAAATAAGACGAAATTCGACCTCCCCCTACATATTTAATTTCTTCTCCTATACAAAAACTAGCAAGACCTACTCCATTGGTAATTCCATCAATGACACCCTTGTCGAAAAACTGCGTTAGTTCGGTTAATCCTCTTATACCCAAGGTAAAGGTCCTAGTATAGAAAATATCTATATAACCGCGATTATATGACCAACTATATATCTTTTTTTTTAGTTGATGGAAAAAATACTTTTTCGGACCCCCTTTTACAAAGGAATTTATTAAATCCAAATTCTGAAAAAAAGAGTAAGCAGATCCATAAAACATATATGCTATGAATAGACCAAAAATAGCTAGACTTACAGAAGAAATTGCATTAGTGATAAATTCATATGAATTTATGGAAGAATTAGAACTTTCTTGGAAAAAGTTGATTGAGGGAGTTAGCCACTTTGATAATATGGTTAATTCCCCTATTTCATTATCAAAATGGATTCCTATAGATCCAATAAACAAAGTACAAAGCAGTAATATAAGAAGAGGAAATAGCATAGTATTTCCCGGTTCATGAGGATAGACAAAAGTGTTTTTAGTCCCCAATGAAGTACTAAAGGACCCTATCCTATTTCCTGTATTAACATGAATTTTGGATAGATTTTGTGAAAAAAAAGAAACTCCACTCTTCGCTGTTGATAAAACGAAATCTCTATTGACTCCTTTAGATATCCTTTTTCCCCATAACGATATTGAATACAACGAATCCTCTTTAGTACTACTGTAATTTTGAAAATGAACACGCAAATACCCATCAAAAGTAAGTAAATATATCCGAAACATATAAAACGCAGTTAATCCTGCAGTAAAAGAAGCTATTATTCCAAAAAAGGGTGAATATAACCAACTATTACTAAGGATTTCATCTTTGGACCAGAAGCAAGCAAGAGGTGGAATACCACAAAGAGAAAGGGTACCCCATAAAAAACAAGTTCTTGTAATTGGAATGTATTTTCTTAAACCACCCATAAGAACCATATTCTGACTTTTATCTGGTGAATATCCAACAAGAGGTTCCATTGAATGAATAACAGATCCGGATCCCAAGAATAATAAAGCTTTCGAATAAGCATGAGTGATCAAATGGAATAAAGCAGCTTGATAAGAACCTATACCTAGAGCTAACATCATATAACCCAATTGAGACATTGTAGAATAGGCTAAGCTTCTTTTAATATCTCTCTGAGCAAGAGCTAAAGTGGCTCCTAAGAAAAGTGTTAGTGTACCTATTAAAGAAATGAAACTCATTATCAAAGGTAGGGATATGAAAAGAGGAAGAAGTCGAGCTATAAGAAAAATCCCCGCAGCAACCATAGTTGCTGCGTGTATAAGAGCTGAAATGGGGGTGGGTCCTTCCATAGCATCGGGTAACCATACGTGAAGAGGGAATTGTGCCGATTTCGCAACCGCACCAAGGAATAATAAAAAAGCACACAAAATAGTAAGCAAGGAGTTAATCTCATTATTAGGAATCCAGTTATTAGCTATTTTAAACAAATCCCGAAACTCTAAACTACCTGTTATCCAAAAAAAACCTAGAATTCCTAATAACAGACCAAAATCCCCTACACGATTAGTTACAAAAGCTTTTTGACAAGCACTCGCTGCAATTGGCCGTGTAAACCAAAAGCCTATCAATAAATAGGAACACATTCCCACAAGCTCCCAAAAAAAATAAATTTGTATCAAATTGGAACTAGTAACCAATCCCAACATGGAAGTATTGAAAAAACTTATATAAACAAAAAATCTCAAATATCCCTCATCGTGAGACATATAATCATCACTATAAATAAGAACCAGGATTCCTACAGTAGTAATTAGTATTAACATAATAGAAGTAAGCGGGTCGATTAAGTATCCAAATTCTAAGGAAAAATCATTATTGACGGTCCAAGACCATAGATATTGATAGATAGAACTTCCATTTATTTGTTGAATAGACAGGTGAACTGAGAATACCATAGCTATACTTAAAAGTAAAACACTAGGAAAAGCCCATATGCGACGAAGATTTTTTGTTGCTGTTGGAACAAGAAAAAGTCCAAACCCCATTGACATAATAACTGGAAGTGGGAGAAGAGGGATTACCCATGCATATTGATATGTATGTTCCATAAGAAAAGAAATTGCAATTTTTACTTGAAAATTTTACTTCAATTTTTCTATAAAATTGAAAAAAGTTTCCGATTCACCAAACTAATTCTTATCTATTTCTGAAGGAATAAAAAAATACTAGAATTCTTAATTTTTCAAAAATTTTCTCATTGAAACAATCAAAAAATAAGAATAGGTTTTGTTGGTTAAAGTCAAAAAGTTAATGAAATAACTTCGTTACCTAGTTATTACCTAAAGAAGGACTTTTATTAAAATACAAAAAAAAGATTGAATCATTTTACTTTAATATTTTTTTGTATTAAAATGAAGCAGCTCCCTTGTTTCGTAACTCAAATTGATTGGAATTCAATTCTGGAATACTTTAATTAACTATTTGATTGAATTTTCCCTTCCTTTTATCCTCCCGTCTTATATGGGGGATAGGCCCCCATACCTTATATCTGTATATGGAGAGTATACTTGAAATATAAATTGATTTAAATAGAAAACCTTTGTATATATTCTATATTATTAAAACAAAGTCTAAAAAAAATATATAATATGTTAAAAAACTCTTGTCTTATCCGCATTAGACAAAATGAAGTAAAAAAGAATTCAGAATTTCAATATCTTTTAGTATCTAAGTATAAATACTAAGAAAAAGAAGAAAGATGGATTGATTTGCGGCAATAGATGTCTTTCACATACAACTAGAAAAAAGTAATTTCCTTTTTGAATGGCAGTTCCAAAAAAACGTACTTCGATGTCAAAAAAGCGTATTCGTAAAAATCTTTGGAAGAAAAAGACTTATTTTTCCATAGTACAATCTTATTCTTTAGCAAAATCAAGATCATTTTCTGGCGTCAGCGAGCATCCAAAACCAAAGGGTTTTTCTCGGCAACAAACAAATAATAGGGTTTTGGGATAATATGAATTGACCTATCCCCCAAAAATTCCAATTATTTAATATGAATAATTAGGAATAATTAGGATTAATTAATGAGTTTACTTTTATGTGTCGAATTCCTCGGTACAATATTCTTAGAACAAACCTCTCTGATATATAAAAAAAGGGTTTTTGGTATACTGTGACCTAAATATTCTTTTCCTATCAATGAACTTTTCGTAATAGAATCCGTATAATAAATAAAAAAAGGGGATTCTATTATGAAAAGTAGAGTATTCCTGCAATAAGACTTACAACTTCTACCTATCTTATCCTAAATTAACAAAAAAATTAGTTCTATATTGCAACTGAGAAAAAATTGTTCCAACTCTTTCAAAGTTTCTATTGGGCAAAGCAAGAATTTTTTTGTTAAAAAATTCGCAACGATACTACCAAACGAAGTCTATTTTAATGAAGATTCTAATGTCCTAAATTCTATGGAATCTTCCAATCTCGACGATTCGCGAGAAAATAACTTAATATTCTTTTAATAAACCTGTTATTTCAACTTAGCCGCCATGGTGAAATTGGTAGACACGCTGCTCTTAGGAAGCAGTGCTCAAGCATCTCGGTTCGAGTCCGAGTGGCGGCAGTCTCGAAAAAGAATACAATAGATTATAAAATAAAATGGATTCAATTCGAAATTTCCAATTTTGTAATGGGACCTTCTCCTTATGCTATTTGCAACTTTAGAACATATACTAACTCATATTTCTTTCTCAACAATTTCAATTGTGATTACGATTCATTTAATAACCTTATTAGTTCGTGAACTTGGGGGATTGCGTGATTCGTCAGAAAAAGGAATGATAGCCACTTTTTTCTGTATAACAGGATTCTTAGTTTCTCGTTGGGCTTCTTCGGGACATTTTCCATTAAGTAATTTATATGAGTCATTGATCTTCCTTTCATGGGCTCTGTATATTCTTCATATGATTCCTAAGATACAGAACTCTAAAAATGATTTAAGCACAATAACTACGCCGAGTACTATTTTAACGCAAGGCTTTGCCACGTCGGGTCTTTTAACTGAAATGCATCAATCCACAATACTAGTACCTGCTCTACAATCTCAGTGGTTAATGATGCATGTCAGTATGATGTTACTAAGCTATGCGACTCTTTTGTGCGGATCCTTATTATCCGCCGCTCTTCTAATGATTAGATTTCGAAAGAATTTAGATTTCTTTTCGAAAAAGAAGAAAAATGTTTTAAGCAAAACATTTTTCTTTAATGAGATTGAATATTTCTATGCAAAAAGAAGTGCTTTAAAAAGCACCTTTTTTCCTTTATTTCCAAATTATTACAAATATCAATTAATTGAGCGTTTGGATTCTTGGAGTTATCGTGTCATTAGTCTAGGGTTTACCCTTTTAACCATAGGTATTCTTTGTGGAGCAGTATGGGCTAATGAGGCGTGGGGATCCTACTGGAATTGGGATCCTAAAGAAACTTGGGCATTTATTACTTGGACCATATTTGCAATTTATTTACATAGTAGAACAAATCCAAATTGGAAGGGTACGAAGTCAGCATTTGTAGCTTCCATAGGATTTCTTATAATTTGGATCTGTTATTTTGGTATCAATCTATTAGGAATAGGTTTACATAGTTATGGTTCATTTACATTACCCATCTAAATGATTACATAACATAAAACCTTAATGAAATGGAAAAAACTTCCATTTTTGTGTTTGATTTGAGAACCCCTTGAACGCCTTCTCAAAGGGTTCTCAAAAATTCGAGATAGATCTAATTAGACTCTTTTACTTTTTTCTGAATTTTTGAGTATTTCCACTATGGAATATAGAGCGGACTAGTAGAAGAAAAAAAATCCTATTTAGGATAATAATTGGATAACAGAGCCTCTACCCTGTCAACGGATAGCGAGAGAACAAAATCTGGATAAATACCGATTCCTATTACTGGTAAAAAGATACAGATTAAAAGAAAGAGTTCTCGCGGGCCGGAATCCTCAAAATTTTCGTTTGGAACATGAAATAGCTTGTATCCATAGAACATCTGTCGTAACATAGATAATAAATAAATAGGAGTTAATATCATTCCAATTGCCATTACAAAAGTAATTAGCATTTTTGGCATTAACAGAAATTTTGGACTAGTAATTAGTCCAAAAAATACTACTAATTCCGCAACAAAACCACTCATTCCTGGTAAGGCAAGAGAAGCCATTGAAAAGCTACTAAACATGGTAAAAATTTTTGGCATTGGGATAGAAACCCCTCCCAGTTCTTCGAGATAAACAAGGCGCATTCTATCACAAGCCATTCCCGCTAAGAAAAAAAGTGTAGCCCCAATAAATCCATGGGATAATATTTGTAAAATAGCTCCATTGAGTCCAATGTTGGTTATGGAACCAATTCCTATAATAATGAAACCCATGTGAGAGACGGAGGAGTAGGCTATTCTTTTTTTGAAATTGCGTTGGCCAAGAGAAGTTGAAGCTGCATAGATTATTTGCATCGCTCCTATTATTACTAACCAAGGGGAAAATAGATAATGAGCATGAGGTAACAATTCCATATTGATCCGAATCAATCCGTATGCTCCCATCTTTAATAGGATTCCCGCTAAAAGCATACATGTACTGTAATGCGCTTCCCCATGGGTATCTGGTAACCACGTATGTAGGGGTATAATCGGCAATTTGACAGCATAAGCAATAAGGAAGCCAAAATAAAATAGTATTTCCAATGTTGCAGGGTATGATTGATTAATTAATCTTTCCAAATCTAATCTTGGTTCGTTGGAACCGTATAAGCCCATACTAGAACTCCGATTAAGAAAAAAATGGAACCACCTGCAGTATACAAAATAAACTTTGTAGCTGAATAGAGACGCCTCTTCCCCCCCACATGGATAAAAGTAAGTAAACAGGAATTAATTCTAACTCCCACATGATAAAAAAAAGTAAAAGGTCTCGCGAAGAAAATAATCCTATTTGACCGCTATACATTGCTAGCATCAGGAAATAGAATAATCGGGAATTCCGGGTAACCGGCCAAGCTGCTAAAGTAGCTAAAGTAGTCATAAATCCTGTCAATAAAATAGATCCTAATGAAAGTCCATCGATTCCCAATCTCCAGTGGAAATTGAAGACATCTATCCATTTAGAATCCTCTTTTAATTGGATTAAGGGATCCTCCAATTGGAAATGATAACAGAATGCATAAGTCATTAGAAGGAATTCTAATAAACAAATAGACATAGTATACCACCTAACGATTTTGTTTCCCCTATGAGGTAAAAAGAAAATTAATGAACCCGCAAATATCGGCAAAACAACAAGTATTGTTAACCAAGGAAAAGAACTCATGATAAAGTGATAAAGACAAGATACGTTTTGACCAGAAAAGCCCGTGCTCGATTATTTTGAGCACAGGCTTCTTCGGTAAAGAGGAATCAGACGATTCAAGTGGAATTTTTTGTAACGTATCAATAAGATAGAGCCATGCTGCGGGTTGTCTCAGGTCCTAAATAAACGCGGACACTTAAAAAATCTGTTGGGCAGGCGGATTCGCATCTCTTACAACCCACACAATCTTCGGTTCTTGGCGCGGAAGCAATTTGCTTGGCTTTACATCCATCCCAAGGTATCATTTCTAATACATCTGTTGGACAAGCTCGTACACATTGAGTGCATCCTATACATGTATCATAAATTTTTACGGAATGTGACATTGGGTCTATAAATTTTCCTTTTCAACATAAAAATTTTCGATCTGGTCAAAATGAAATTAGTACTATATCAATCAAATGTATTGTAGACACCAGACGAAGCAATGGTTTATCCAAACTTCAACAAATAATGCAATATATTTCTTAATCCGTTTGTGAGAAAGCATGAAAAGAGCCAAGAGACTTTAATTTTGGGCTTCAACAATCATAATTATACGAATTGTATATACGAATTCGAATTAGCCAATAAATTGGCTATCGTCTTTTCAATATAAATTATTGCAATATTCAAATTGCAATATCAATGAATTGCAAAAATTCAACTAAGTAAAAAAGAATACTATGGAATAACCTACTCAAAAAATAGATATTCTCAAATAATAAATAGTATTCATGTTACTATTTCATATTATTATTATATGTGTCCCTTTGTTTAGAAGATTCTATGTCTAATTATTCAAAAAATTAGATTGATTGATACGAGTTGATTTCCTATTACGATGGATGGAAGAAAGAATGGATAATCCAATAGCTGCTTCAGCAGCCGCAAGGGCTATAACAAAAATTGCGAAAATGTCTCCTTTTAATTGGCGGCTATCAAATAGATCAGAAAATGTTACGAGATTTAGATTAATTGAATTCAGTATAAGTTCAAGGCATATTAGAGCTCTAACCATGTTTCGGCTTGTGATCAATCCATAGATACCAATCGAAAATAAATAGACACTCAAAAAAAGTACATGCTCAAACATCATTAACTAACTCCTTATCAATCTCGATTCATTTCAATATGGGGACAAGAATTGAACCGATTGAATTAATTAGAATAGAACAATTACACAACAAAAGAGAAAAGAAGGTATTTGTTGGCAGTAGATGAGTTTTACTAAATCAAAATTGTGGTTCTTTAGTGATTTATTTTAGATTTGAAATTCTTATAATTTTGACTCATTCTAAGTATTTCTTATTGCCGAGCCATAGTAATTGCACCTATTAAAGAAACTAGAAGAATTATGGAAATGAGTTCAAATGGAAGATAAAAATCGGTTGCTAAATGAATCCCAATTTGTTGAACGTTATTTATGAGACCCTGTTCTACTATTTGGTTTGATCTTGTAGTCCAAAGAATTCCATACCATGACGTATCTGGGATAGTAGTCATTAGTGAAAAAGGAATAGTTATACAAACGAGTGAAGTGAACCCATCTCCAATAGTCCAAAAATTCTTATCTTTAGACCATTCTGAGCCATTTACGAACATTACGGCAAATATGATCAAGACATTTATAGCTCCCACATAAATAAGAAGTTGTGCCACAGCTACAAAGTAGGAATTCAATAAAATATAGAATAAGGATATACAAACAAGAACTAATCCTAGCGAAAAAGCAGAAAAAGTTGGGTTGGTAAGTAATACCACCCCTAGACCCCCTAGTAGAAGAACAAATCCCCCAAATAGCACAAGAATTTCATGTATTGGCCCAGGTAAATCCATTATGGATAAGAAGAAATTAATAGTATAAATTTTTTCATGAACTGACTAAAACTAAAAGATTCAAGGAAGAAAAAAGGGATTAGGAAATTTTTTTGTATATTGTATATAAGTTCTTTCTATAGTTAGAAATCACATCACGAAAATCTACTCTGGTTTAAAATCAGGAATAATTTGCAATAAGCAGTAGGTATTCGTTTTTCTTTCTAGTTAGTAAAGAACTTTTGGATTCTAACAAAAAAATTCTAGTAATCAGTAATCGTTCTTGAATTCCAAGATTTTTCTTCGTCTATTTTACTTTGAGTTGAATTCCTAATTGTTTGAATTGTGTAATCTCCCATTATGGAGATTGGTAACCGACTCAAAGCAATTTGATTGTAATTCAATTCATGACGATCATAAGTAGAAAGTTCATATTCTTCAGTCATTGATAAACAGTTTGTCGGACAGTACTCAACACAATTACCACAAAATATACAAACTCCGAAATCAATACTATAATTAAGCAATTGTTTCCTTTTAATATCCTTTTCAAATCTCCAATCCACAAGAGGTAGATCTATAGGGCATACGCGAACACATACTTCACAAGCAATACATTTATCAAATTCAAAGTGGATTCGCCCCCGGAAACGCTCCGATGTAATTGATTTTTCATAGGGGTAGTGAATCGTTATAGGTAAACGATTTGTGTGGGATAAGGTAATTATGAAACTTTGACCAATGTACCTTGCTGCGCGTATTGTTTGTTGACCATAACTCATGAACCCAGTTACCATAGGGAACATATTCGAAATATCTATGAAAAAGGTATGTTTCTTTCTCTTGTTTGAGAGGACTTTTGTGTTGAAAATATTCTTACTGTTATTGTATTATCTTATTTTATAGTGAAACAAGTTGGGAAGAAGTTGTTAATAAGAGATTGCCCAGGGAAATAGGTAAAAGAAATTTCCATCCAAGATTTAATAACTGATCCATTCTCATCCTGGGTAAAGTCCATCTTATTGTGATAGAAATGAAGAGAAATAAATAAGCTTTAGTTAATGTAATAAAGATACTCATTGTCATTTCTAAAATTCCAACCATTTTATTCATTTGGAAAAATCCAAAAAAGGATATATAGGGAATAGACAAATTCCACCCGCCTAAGTAGAGAACTGTTACAAATAAAGAGGAAACTAATAAATTTAGGTAAGAAACAAGATAAAATAAACCATATTTGATACCAGAATATTCGGTTTGATAACCTGCTACTAATTCTTCCTCCGCTTCTGGTAAATCAAAGGGTAATCTTTCACATTCCGCCAAAGAAGAAATTAGAAAAACCAGAAAACCTATAGGCTGACGCCAAAGATTCCATCCAAAAAAACCATATTTTGACTGTGCTTCAACTATATCAACTGTACTTGAACTGTTGGATAATCATAGTCGACGATAACATCACAGTTCCCACCGCTATTCCAAAACCGTACATGAAACCTTAGTTTCATACGGCTCCTCTATGATCAGAAAAAAGGAAAGTACTGTTTCATTTCGTTATTATCTTCTTGGGCGTAGTTAGAATTATCTAAGATAAAATCGATTTCAACGTCCTAAATTAGACCAAAGGAATTCTGTCTGCTAGAATAATAAAAAACGCTTCGGAATTCATCTCATCCTTTATAATATAATGGTACTTTTTCTTTGTTCAGCAATAACTTAATCTTGGAATAAAACACTCGTTATAACAATTAATAAACGAAAAGAGTTGGGTATTAGTTCATGAAGAATTCTGTATGAATATGGATAAACGACGGAAAGAATAAATAAAGATCTTTTTTTTTGTATTGCATTCCATATCTTTTGTCCTATTCTTCTTTCCCCGAGGGGTATTTAAAAAGAAAAAAGGAATAAAGGGTTAATTCGTTCTTGATAGCCATTTCCTTAACAAGTGAATGGGAACATACTCTGGATCGGAATCCGAAGAAAGTACTACTTGCTCATTTCCACCAATTTCAAGTCCTTATTATGATTCCTTTTATGAGGAAAAATATCTAATGCTTTAGATTCCCTCATTACTAATCCTTTATGTACTTTAGTGTTTCTAATCCCTCACTAACTTTTGATGGATTCCCTTATGATTACAACTTTCTGTATCGGGAATCCCTTATTATTGCCCGCTTCAAGATATGATGACTAATCAAAAAATCTCAACCTTGGGGTAAAGAATTTACACCGCTTATGTTTACTTCCATTTTTTCTTGTACATAGGAAATGAGATTTTTTCTTTTTACTACAAATTAATAAGCAGTTTTGTTTCACTCATATAGCTATCTAGTTTAACTTACTAACCTGAATATAGAATAAGAAAAGGAGGATAAATATTCAATGAATTTCAGAGGAAAAAGATCCTATTTTAACGAATCGCACGTAGAGATATTGCTAGTACACAAAAAGTTAATGGGATTTCATAACTAATAGATTGAGCGGCAGCTCGTAGACCACCTGAAAAAGAATATTTATTATTTGAGCTATATCCTGCCATAAGAAGACCAATAGGAGCAATACTTGAAATGGCAATCCATAAAAAAACACCAATACTAAGATCCGCTAAAACAAAGCGATATCCCAAAGGAATAACTAAAAAACTTAATAAAATTGATATGACTGCTATAGACGGTCCAATGCTAAATAAGGGAATATCCCCTCGGGATGGCAAGATATCCTCTTTAAAAAGTAGCTTAGTTCCATCTGCTATAGCTTGAAGCAGTCCCAGGGGGCCAGCATATTCAGGACCAATACGTTGTTGTATCGATGCGGATATTTCTCTTTCTAACCACACAATTACGAGTACTTCTATTGTGATTCCCAGTAAGAGGGTCAAAATGGGTAGAATCCATATCAGTCCATAGACTTCTTTTAATAATTCCAAGTTCGAAAAAGAATTGATAGCTTCTACCTGTACCCTGTCTATTATCATTTCAACGATCAACTTCTCCCATAATGATATCTATACTACCTAATATCGTCATGATATCAGCCAATTTCATTTTTTTGACTAGCTGAGGAAGAATTTGCAAATTAATAAAACCGGGTGGACGAATTTTCCATCTCCAGGGGAAAAGACTATCATCTCCTACCAGATAAATTCCTAATTCACCTTTTGGGGCTTCCACTCTTGCATAAAGCTCTTGTTTTGACAATTCAAAATTGGGTGAAGGTTTTTTACCAAGAAATCGATATTCAAAATCATTCCATTCGGAATTCTTTGCTTTCTTAAAGCGTCGGACTTCTAAATTCTCATAAGGGCCCCCAGGAATTTTTTCTACAGCCTGTTGAATAATTTTGATGGATTCCCTCATTTCACCGATTCGTACTAAATAGCGTGCTAATGAATCCCCTTCTTTTTGCCATTGGACTTTCGAATCGACTT
>JAJSRW010002582.1:0-23700 GCA_022414725.1 Microglena sp. YARC | reverse complement strand
TTCCAGGGCGAAGGCGCGAGCCAAAGTTGTTCAAGAATACGGGTGAGATCGCCCCCAAAAGAGAGTAAGGGTGAGAAGTGGCATGTTGTATCCCTTGAGATAGTAAAAGGAGGCTGCCACCGAAGTAAAGGACGGAGACAGAGAAAGGGGGGACGTATCGGAGATTACCTGAGCTATAGAGGAGAGAATGAGGAAGAGGGTTCTAGAGCTGAACTCTCTTGCTCTCTCGGCTTCTCTGTAGACTCCTCACCACAGATCCACCAGAATATCAGGAGTAGGTATACGAATTCTCAGCGGCCCGAGACCTGTCTAATCGCCGGTGTCTTGTGCATTCTCTCTCGCGAACATTCCACAGATCGGAAGGTGAAGAACCTCAACTTAGCGCCCCGCCGAACCGGCAAAAGGGGCCTGCGCAGGGGTCCCCCTCCGATGAGCCCGACGCTCCTGTCACCTCCTGTGGCCAATTAAAAAAAAAACTGTTCTACATACATCTAAAGGAAAAAAAACGTATGACATAATACATTCAAGAAAACCTATTGTACGGACTTATACGATAAAAGCGATAAAGTAAAGAAACAAAAGCATACATGTAGTGTGCATTGAAAAAAAATGATGGGCTTTAAAATAGGATTCTACTAATTTAAAAATAAATATAGTATCTATATAATATATGCATTAATATATTGTATATAAAGATCTAATTATTAATCTATTATTATCTAACAGTTAATTAAACTTTCTACAAATACTATTAGATGCCTCTATGTGGCACTATAATAAATAAAAGAAATTCCTATAATTCTAAGATAAAGCAAAACATGTAGTCTTGATTTTCACATACCGTTATTTCTTCAACTGAGTAACATTTATATCTATAGAAAACTCCTCTTTTAATCTCCCATTTCTCTGTAAGATTGCTCGTAAAAACACCCCCCAAAATACAAGTCAATCCCAAGTCGCCACATGAACCCTAATAAAATAAAAAAAAATCTCTACAATTCTTTTTCATTTAAATCGGTGGAATCTAGATCGTTAGATTATCCTTAAAACAAACCATACCCACGTTACGCTATCGTGCACCACGCACATACTGATCATTTGTACGCTCCATCTCTGTTCATTTTCTCTTTTTACTATCCCTATCACAATTAAATTTTAAAATTGTCTTTATGGAAAAAAACATCACAAATAGGCAAATTTTAAAGATCCTTTAAAACATCTTATAAACTTCTAAACTATTTGTTGTGACAACTCTTTAAATTTGAGAGAAACAATTCATCCATTGGTTTTCACCTTAAAATCGATAGACACATTATTTTACATCGTTATTCGATCTTTTATTTAAAAAAAAAATCATCCCAAACCCATAATTCCCTTCCTCTCATTCCCTATGGCATTAAAGTACATGAACGTTTGCTAAGCTGTACTCTGTCTCACGTTAAAAATTAAAAAAAAATTCCACCATCGGTTTTTTTACTTAACATTAACACATTATTTATAGGTCATCAGACACTCCTTTTTCTATAATAAAAGAAAAGAACATTCCAAACCCCTCTCATTCCTTACTTTTCGTTAGTTTTTCCTATCTCTATATTAAAGTAAAATTTAAAATTATTTTTGATGGCAAAAAAGGACACAAACAAATCTCCACTATTAGGTCTAGCCAACTTTTTTTTAAAGTCCAAATCAATAACTTAATACCATATTGACTATATGTTAATTGCTAACAAAATACATTACCTGACCCACGATGATATTGAGGCCTCCACTTAATAAGGCAAAAAATTTCTACGGACATCTAAAAAAAACGTGTGAATTAGCTGGGAGGACACTACAAGAATAGTATATCTGCCACAAGACACTGCAAAAAATGTAATAAGCTGCCTTTTAATCACCCGATCATTATTTGTTATCCAAAAGAAAAGATAGAAACAAATTGCGAAAAGTATGATTTTGCCCTTTTGCATGTGCGGCTTCGCATATAGCTTGACGCCCCGTCGACGCGAGACATGGAGCGGGAGGTACGGTAGCACAGTCACGGCCACTGCGAGACCGACTGCATAGCATGTGGCTCTGCGGGACCTGCGTTCAACATGAACCAGGCGGTTGGCCCCACGTTGTGCTCCCCTTACTGGCGGTGGTGGCGGAGCACAGCCTCCACTGCATTACGACTGCAATGCATGTTGCTCTGCGGCGCCCATGCTAACATGAAACCAGGCGGCTGCGCCACGTTGTGCTCCCTTAACTGCGGTGTGTGGCGGTAGCATCGCGCCGCCATGGCCTTCGCGCTGCCAGCGCGACGAGTTTGGGACTATCGCACCCATGGCCTAGCAGAGCCACCTCCAAACACGGCTGCGGTGCAAGTGGCAGCGTTTGGGAGGTGACGTGAGGCAGATGTAGGGGAGGGGAAAATCATACTTTTGTGATTGTTTTCTGGATCAATTCCTTTGATTTATAATAATATACAGATATTGAACAGCTTAATTAACCAATTTTTCGGTCCATCATAAATTAAAACTACACGTTTAAAGTTAATTTTTAGTTCACAATTTAAAAAATACCAGTGCTTCAAAGATGATTAAATTAAATTTCATTGTGTTATATATAAGCAAAAGAATATTTTTTATAAGAAACCACACCACACATGAAACATTCACAGTAAATTTCACCCACGATGCCCGCGCAATATGCGCGGAGAACTACCTTCCTAGTTGCTTGTAAAAATCATATTAATTTATCTATTTTTTAAAAATATAAACTTACTTAATCATAAGAATACGTCGCTCCGTTTTTCGTGTGGAAGAGAATGTGTTACCAACTTCCACTGAACGAACACACAAGCCGAGTTGAGTGTTTGGCCGGTTGAACTGCGGAATCAGTGATGCGGTGGTTGAAAACTGGTTCGGAATCGTACAATCTCTTCGCAAAACACATGTATTGACGGTTGTAATTGATTATATATATCATTTAAACTAATCGTCATCAATTATTAATACGATTGAAAAGAAAATTAAAAAACATAAAATTTATCAATAAGCTAAAAATGATATGTGAGAACAGGTACTTCCTATTAAAACGGCTCCGAGTTCGATCGGAAATTTTCACGATCTGTTTATCACCCGGCCTACTACGCCCTATTTATTTCCAAAAACTTTTGCCAAAAATATTCCCCAACACGACATCTACTTGACGTATTATGGAATATTAAAACAGCTATTAAATTAAAAAACTAATTGCACAGTTAGAGGGAAATCGTGAACGAATCTTTTGAGTCTAATCTAGTTAATTAATCTAATTAATTAGAGAGGATTAGTATAAAAAAAGAACTTGTTCGGAGGAGACGAGGCTGAACTGGTCCGTCCTCTACCTCTACCACTTTTTCAGGGGGTTATACACCCCTATTATTTTGTCTTGGATTTGAATGCCTTCGCCATTGATGCTACAAAGTGAAGTTTTTGATTGAAATGTTTATTGCAGTAGTTAATATTGTAACCATGTATGATTGATTTTGATTTTATGTTCAATGATGAGGGGTCAAGTTCTCAATGGGTATAATTTCTTATACTTATGTCCTATATTTTCTGTCATATATATATTTAATAAAATGCTTATATCAGATGGAACATTCTCTATCTTCTAGGGTTTTAGGGATGGTAGGTTGTATTCCTTTATGTGTAAGGTGATTGGATTAAATATTATATCCTATTATGGTAATTTAATGCTTAATTCCGATGTAGTTTTGGTTTAAAGAGTTTGATGTGGCGATTGTAACTTACATAATAATCTACCCAAATGTTACTTTATCCTCTATAATATTAATCAGCATGATGTTGAACATATACTATATCCATCGATTTATATATGTCAGATTTGAGATGGTTTTTTGTTTGCTTGGTTGTGATTCAGACTGGGTTGATTTACATTTGAACTTTACATTGTTTCAAAAGGATGGAGAACATAAAATTTCTACATTCATTGGAAGAAGTGTCAAATTATAAGTTTCTAATTTAAAAAAAATATTTATTATCTTTTCTATTTGGAGCCATTTCGTCATCGATTTTCAACACTATTAGTTATATGTACTACTTATTTATCCTTTTGATGTGTTTATCAAAAATTTTTTTAATGAAATTACCTTATTCTTATTTCTTCTCCATGCCCCTCTCGGCCTTTATCTGCCACTGCTGGCAGCAATCGACAAGTTACGACCTACGCAATAATCCATACACGAGGCATCGTCTTGAGGATCTAGCAGCAACGGTGTTCTGTTGAGCATGACCAAACTTCCCTGGGCATTGACGACTAGCACAGCACCGTTAGGTGCGACTGTATTTACTTGAGTTGGCTGTTTCACCCAATAACCTATCAGTTGAGGTATACTCACATCGCCAAGAGGATATATCCTTGAATATATATAAGATTAATATATGCCATTATTTCAAATAGATGACTAGGTAATATATTTTTTCAAAACTAGCAAAATCGTATAATATGATGGATTTAATTAACCATTTTTACTTTCTGGCTTCTTTTTTCGAAAAGCAAACGTACGCATGGTTGCTATGTTGGCGTACGCTGTCTTACACGCAAAGCTAGCTTGGTGTTAAACACGAAAAGACAAAAGTTATGTGAAAATATACTAGTTGAAATACCGTTCTACATGGCTTCACAAAAAATGAATTCCGAGCAGAATCATGATCGGACGCCACGTGCTAACTGCGACGCACATCTTTGAGATTGATGTGCTGGAACAAGTTGACCGATCGAGGATATGAAAAAAAAAAAGAAGAGAAACAAAAAAAAGCCTTTGCTTATCGCACTACACACGTGTAGGATCACCAACTCCAACATACACTTTCCGCTGTAACTCTTTCGCAGAGGGATATATTTGAATATATATAGATTGTAATATATGGCATTATTTCAAATAGATTGACTAGTAAATATTATTTTTTTCCAAGAGAGAACATAAAATTGTCCACATTCATTGAGAAGTTCATTATAAGTTCCTACATTTAAAAAAATATATATTCTTATTCTATTGACCATTCTCATATTTCACACCTATTAATAATTCACTAGCTATTATCCTTTATAATGTTTTATCAAAAATTTTTTTTAATGAAATATACCTTTATTCTATTTCTTCCATGCCCCTCTCTCCTCTCATTCCCACTGTGGCAGCACGACTGGAATATTAAATTAATTCAAATGTGCATCGATCTATGATGCCAGAACAAACATGCACAAAGTAGCAGCTTAATTAGCAAAACAACAAATTAAATTACATGTGGCGGCCTACAAGCTAGCCTATTAAAGCTACGGCCTATGCAGGATCCTCTTGGCAAGACGGCCGCGGCTCGAACGCAGCGACGTGATCTCGTCGGCGACGTCCGTCGACGTTGCACTAGAAGTTCCCCTCGAACGTCCTGATCCTTCGCCGCCGGGACAAACATAACACACAGACACGCCACGCAGATCCGCAGGCTCTTGGTTGCACAGCATGGTTGAGGTAGTCATCTGCCACACATCATTATTTCGAAGACCACATTCCGTATCATGTACACCTATAATTAGGTGTGAAAAACGATCGGAAACGATCGGAATCGGTAGCATCTCTTCTTGAAACGCATGCGCTCGCATCAGCGGTAATGACTCATATTTTATCATTTAAACTACTTAGGTATCGAATATTAATACGATGCGAAAAGAAATTAGGAAAAAACAAAATTAAAAAATATGGTCAAAAACGATACGGTTAGAAACGCGATACCCCTTAAAACGAAACGGCGCTTCCGCGTCGATCCGGGAATTTCCGTGACAGTTTTCACCCCGTACACCGTATGTCGATAGCGTGCGCGGATCCAACATGGTGAGTGCAGGAGAACTTCGATCGAGTTTCCGGCTCTATTCTATTGGATCACCGTTGATAGAACGAAAAGAGGAGAGGAGAACAATAGGAAGCTGAGGAAAAAGGAGGAGACAAGCTCCCCTCTCTCTATCTTATATTGGATTTGAATTTGTCCCAATGTGTAGATGTTTCAAAATGATCAAAATGATTAAGTGAAAAAAAGATTTGGTGTGGAATTCAGGGCTTTCAAATTTCAGGTTCTATCGGAAACCCCTGATAACGGATCTAGCACAAGCACCTATTGTGCGACTATTTAATACTTGAGTCCTGGTTTCACCACAAATAACCTAATCAGTTGAAGGTATACTCACTTCGCAAGAGGAATATCTTAATATATATAAGATTGAATATATGCATTATTTTCAAATAGATGACTAGTAATATTATTTTTTCCAAAACCGAGCAAATCTATAATTTATATGATTTAATTAACCTTTTACGTCTGGCTTCTTTTTCGAATCAAACTACGCATTCTATCTACGCTTGTTTACACGCAAGCTAGCTTGGTAAACACGAAAGACAAAATTTATTTGAAAAATATACTAGCTGTAAATACCTTCTCATGGGCCTTCACAAAAAGAATTCCAGCAGAAATCAATAATTCGACGCACGGCTAACTCGAGCAATAGATATGTGCATGAAACAATACATCGAAGGATAGACAAAAAGAAAAAGAAGAGAAAACAAAAATAGGCGCTTGCTTACGCAAACTAACACGTAGGAATCACCAACTCCAAACTACACTTACGTGTAACTCTCTAGCTTCGATTTTTTTAGCATCCGGGAGACGACTGAATTAATTAAATCAATGTGCATCGATCTATATCCAACAACATGCACAAGCAGCTTAATACAAAAAACAACAATTAATACATTGCGGCACAAGCTAGCTAAATTAAAGCTACGGCCTAATGCTTAGATTCGATGTAATTTATGGTTTAAAGAGTTTGATTGTGCAGATTGTAACTTACATAATATCTACCAAATGTTTACTTTATCCCTATAATATTAATCAGCTAGATGGCTTGAACCATATCACTATAACCAATCGATTTATATATGTCAGATTTAGAGATGGCTTTTTGTTTGCTTGGTTGTGCATCAGACATGGTTTGCATTACATTTGCACTAATTACTTTGTTTCCAAGGATGGAGAACATAAAAATTTCCTACATTCATTGGAGAAGTGTCATTATAAGTTTCCTTACATTTTAAAAAAAATAATATTATTATTCTTATATCTATGTGTGGAGCGCATTTCGTCATGACATCTTACACAACCCTATTAGTTATATGTCACTACTTATTATCCTTTTTGATCGCTGTTCTATCAAAAATTTTTTTTTAATGAAAGTACCTTATTCTCTCCTCTCGGTCCATGACCCCTCTACTCTCTCTATCTCCCGACTGACATGGCAATCGGATGATTCCACGCACCACTCAATAATCAACCAACGAGGCATGTTCTTGTAGGATTTCTAGCTAGGCAATCGGTGTTACTGTTTGATGCATGACCAACTTCCCCTGGGCTTGACGGATCTAGCACAAGCACCGTTAAGCTGTGCCGACTGCTTACATTTAAACTTGAGGTGGGCGGTTTTCACCACAATAACCTAATCAGTTGAGGTTATCACTCACTTCGCAAAAGAGGGGATATAATCTTGAATATATATAAGATTTGTAATTATTATGGCATTTATTTCAAATAGATGACTAGTAATATTATTTTTTTCAAAAACGAGCAAATCTATAATTATATGGATTTAATTAAACCATCTTTCTACCTCTTCTCGGCTTCTTCGAATCGAAACGTACGCGATGTGCTTGCTACGGGGCGGTTGGTTTAACACCGCAAGCTAGCTTCGCTGTACCACCGACATCTATACTTGATCAAAAGGCTTTATTTGACAAACTAGTACTAGCTTGTACCACACTACCGCTCTCTCCATGGGCCTTTTCACAAAATGAATTCCGAGCAGGAATCTCTGATTCGGAGCGCACGTCCTCAACTCGCGAGCACATCTGAGATTGCATACGCTCGCTCCAAATTGAACAGTTGACGAAATCGAGTGATATAGACAAAAAAAAAAAAACAAGGAAGAGAAAACAAAAAGCCTGCTTAAACGCAAACTAGACACGTGTAGGAGATCACCAACTCAACCTACACTTACGTGTACTCTCTAGCTTCGATTTTTGTAGCATCCGGCAGCACGACTGGAATATTAAATTAATTCAAATGTGCATCGATCTATGATGCCAGGACAAACATGCACAGTAGCAGCTTAATTAGCAACAACAATATAATTACATGTGGCGGCTAACAAGCTAGCTAATTAAAAGCTAACGGCCTATGCAGGATCTTTGGCGAAGACGGCGGCCTCGACGAGCGACGCTATCATCGCGCGACGTCCGTCACGTTGCACTGTTCCCCTCGAACGTCCTGAATCCATCGCCGCCCCGACGCTCACCGCCGCCACGCAGTCCGCAGGCTCTGGTTGCACAGAGTTGAGGTAATCATCTGCACACATGCATTAATTTTCGACAGACACTCCCGTTTATCAGTGTACACCGTATTAAGGGTGTTGAAAACGAATCGGAAACGTCGGAAATCGGTTAGCATCTCTCTGAAAAAGATGCTCGATAGCCGTAATTGACCATAATTTATCATTTAACCTACTTAGTATTCGCTTTAATACGATGCGCAAGAAATTAGAAAAAAAAATTAAAAAATAGTCAAAACGATACGGTTTGAAACGGTACTACCGCTTCAACGGAACGGCGCCCGGTCGATCGAGGAATTTCGTGACCGTTTTCACCCTAACGTATGTCGATAGGTGGCGCGATCCAGACATGAGTGCAGGAGAATCTCGATCGAGTTTTTCGGTCTATTCTACTTGGATCCCCGTTTGATTAGAAGAAAAGAGGAGGAGAAAAATAGGAAGCTGAGGAGAAAGGAGGTAGAAAGCTCCTCTCTCTAATCTTATATTGGATTTGGAATTTTGTCCATGTGTTAGATGTTCAAAATGATCAAAATGATAAGTGAAAAAGATGGTGCTGGAAAATTCAAGGGTTTTCAACATTTCGGTTCTATCGGAACCCCTGATACGTATATTATTTGGCCGAAATTTTATTTTTATTTTTGAATTGAATTAATATTATGTTTCAAAATTTTGTCAACATTTTATTCAAAAATTCCAATAAAATTTCGAACAAATTTTCAAAATTTCAGTATTTCGGCCATCGATACAAACGAAGCACCAACATTAAACCTGGTGTGGATACTGTACTGTCGGTCGGCTCTGGAACATGCGTCGTGAGCATGCACGCAGGCGTCGAGGGCGTCGCGGGGGCCTCGCCGGGGCACCGGTGTACGACACGGTTCCGCAGTACTTGCCGTACGATCACGGCGCCTCTGCAGCACGGCAACACGCAAATTTCATCTATCAACAATTAACACTTGCTCCACACAAATTACAGCAAGCAGAACTGACAAAATTATAATTATCGATCGGCCAGGAGAGTGGTATATATATACGTCGCTAGTGCATACGTGCCCAGGCAGTGCCCCGACTCGGCACGTCCGGCTGCAACTTCTGCATCATCGATCAGCCAAAAGAAAACAAAGTAAAAGAACATCAGAATTAAGCCAGAACGCTCGACCAACGAATCGCGGCTTTAACCTTCCAGTATTACGATACTATGTCTCTTCTAACGTATCGTGTTGTCGGCGGCCGGCGGCGGACCACATCCCCGTTATGCAGTGTACACCGTATTATAGGTTGAAACGATCCCCGGAACGACTGGAATTAATTAATAAGTGTGCATCGATCTATGATGCAGACAATCATGCACATAGAGTTAATTACAAAAAACAACAATTTAATTACATGTGGCGGCTACAAAGGTAAGCTAATTAAAAGCTACGGCTATGCAGGATCTCTTGGCGAAGACGGCGGCCTCGACGAGCGACGTCGATCTCGTCGGCGACGTCCGTCACGTTGCAACTGGTTCCCTCGACGTCCTGATCCTCGCCGCCGGCGACTCAGACGGCGCACGGCAGTTCCATCAGGCTCTGGTTGCACAGCAATGTTTGAGGTAGTCATCTGCACACATGCTTAATTTCGAACAGACACATCCGTTATTCAATGTACACGTATTAGGGTGTGAAACGATGGAAACGGTCGGATCGGTAGCATTCTTCTGAAACGATGCTCGGACTAGGGGCCGGTAATTGACATGATTATCATTTTAAAAAAACTAACTTAGTATCGATATAATGACGTGCGAAAAAGGAAATTAGAAAAAACAAATTAAAAAATAGTCAAAACGATACGGTTAGAAACGGTAACGGCGCCTTAAACGGTAAAAGGCGCCGGTCGGATCGGGGGAATTTTCCGTGACGTTTTCACCCTAACAGTATGTCGATAGGGTGCGGATACCAACATGAGTGCAGGAGAACTCGATCGAGTTTTCCGGCTCTGATTCTATTGATCACCGTTTGATAAGAAGAAAAGAGGGGGGAGAAACAATAGGAAGGCTGAGGAGAAAGGAGGAACAAGCTCTTCCTCTAATCTTATATTGGATTTGAATTTTGTCCATGTGTAGATGTCAAAATGATCAAAATGATAAGTAAAAAAGATTGGTGTGGAGTTCAGGGTTCAAAATGTTCAGGGTTCTATGGAACCCTTGATCGATAATTTTTTTATTGGATTTCGGCCGAAAATTTTTATTTTTTTATTTTTGGAATTTGATATATTAATGATCAAGAGAATTTGTCAAAATTTTATTACAAAAATTCATAAAATTTCGAACTGCAAAATTTTCAAAATGTTCAGGGTATTTTCGGCCACCGATACAAACGAGGCAAACAAACATTAAACCTGGTGTGATACGCTATGTCGGTGGCCTGGACACATGCGTGTGGAAGCATGCAGAGGCGTGCTCGGAGGGCGGTCGGCAGGGGGCCTCGCCGGGGAGCCGGTGTAGAACGTACGCCGCAGTATGCGACGCATCAACGGCGGCTCTGCACACAGGCAACACGCAACAATTTACAAAAAATTAACACTTGCTCACAACAAAATTAACAGCAAGAGAAACTGACAAATTGTATTATCGATCGGCCAGGAGAGTGGTATAATATTACGTAGTACGTGCATACGTGCCCAGCGAGTGTGCTGCGCGCGGCGAGCATAGAGGGCGACGAGACGAAGCTGCCGCACGCTGGTGCGTTCCCCATTATAATTTGGTACGTTTGCTTCCGCCTAATCGCTACAAATAATGATCAGGCTCGCCGGTGATTCGCAGGAGAGAAAGAGGCTAAATAAACGCCGCACGGTGCGTTGCAGATAGCATGGTAGGTGGCAAATTGAGTTGGGAAAAAAATGGGGCGAGCAATTCAAGTGTGTGTCAAACCAAAAACTTCCAAGAACTGACACCATGAGATGCACTCTTGCTCAAAGCTTCGGTTTAATCTCAGAGGAAAAAAAAGGTTTATTTAAAAGAAAAGTGTAAATTTTTTGCCTGCAGATTGAAGGTTGTCAACTGTCAATTGTAACTTTGCTGCATGTAAACAATGATTAATCTGGCGATTCATCCGTTTCATCATGTTTTAGCTCAAACCGCCTATGAACGATGTAATTCATGATATGCTGATTTGCATCAATTGCATGCAGCGATGTGGGGTCAGCCGGTCGGGTGTGATCGATCTCTCCGTGGGACCATTAGCCATGCCTTGCATATGCATGTTGATTGATTAGGGTTGCATTGTTCATGGATCATGATGGGCGTCGGTTTTGGACAGGAGATCGGATGCTCCGGTCCCGGCCCCGCCCTTTCTAGTCCAGGTTTCTTTCCTTGGGCCCATCCATCATTTTTATCCAAGAAAAGAAGAAAAAAGAGAATAGTTTTGTTTTTCATGTGGATGGCAGGCAAAGATCTTTGTCCACTTTGGCTCATTCATTCCTAGTAAAAAATTCTGCCTTATAAAAGTCAGCTTGTGTCCTTTAGTTAAAAGATATATGAAGAGTACAAACTCAGAACTGTGTTTTTATGGTGCCGTCCATATAGCATATTCTTCATTTTTGTTTTTCAAATATGACATCTTTACTTCTTACTATCCTCAATAACTTTGTTTTGTTTGGCATCGCCAAACATTTTTGATGTTAAGCCGATGTGGTAGACTTTTCCACCACGTCAATTATATATGGCAAACACAGCTACTTTAAACATGTGTGTAAAATGACTTAGTTTGATACTTAGGTGGCGTGTTGGATATTGATTTAAGTGTAGAAGTTCTTTGTTTTTCACGACGTAAAAAACAATATTGGCTTTTTTAGTATCTTATCAGATACTAAATCACTAAAGTTCTTGCCCTCAAATTATCGTTGCCACGTCATTGAACAAATATGCATGAGCCATTCATTTTATGAGAGATTGTTGCAAACCTTCTTTCACACAATAGCGCCTGGCTCCCTACTCCCACGCCCCTTTGTGAAAACCAAGCACCTGCAAACCCTCATCTTCATCGTACTTCACCTGTCCACGGCACTGCCTCCAAGGACGATAGACACTTCACCTTTTTTACTCCCTTCCTACGCCAAACACATCTTTCTCCTCGCCCTGCCTTCCTCCTCTTATGGTAGATATAAATAAATAACCCAGTCACTTGAGGTTATTGGAAAATTAACAGCAAGGAAGCCATACCTCTTAACGATAAAAGGAGCAAAATAATAGGAGAGCCTCACTACTTCCTCCATTTCTCACAAATTGTAGACTTCTCTAGCATGTCCATTCAATTTTAGACCACTGTGTATGTGTCTAGATTCATTAACAACCCTATATGTATAGGCAATGCAGAAACCTTACATTGTGAAACGGATGAGTATATTACAGCACGCTGAAGAAAAACTACTACTTACATAATTAAGTGTTATGGCCAAATATTGCATGGCGTTTTAAGACAATGCACAACATAAATTACAACTCCACCAACATAAAGTTTGTTATCTTGTAGTGTTATAAAACAATTTTTAAATATACATATACATTTGCACTAAATGAAAATCTAAAAACAGACTTCCAGCTAACCAGAACTACATATTATCTTTTTTTTTAAAAAAGAGAGATAGCAAAACCCAATCACCAAACGAGCGCAAAAAAAAAAACCTAAACCTATTTATCATACCCACGCCGTCCACCAGACAGCAACATATGCACCTTCCACCCACTAAAACCTCCACGTGTCCCGTTGACCAACCCACCTCCCCCGCCACACGCCCGCACCCGCTCCCCTCGCCGCACGGCCGCTCCTTGACCGCACGTGTCCCCCCACTGAACATGCGGGCCACCCTCACCACGCCCTTTCCTCTCTTCTCCTAATGAATCCCACCTCCTCTCCCCACAAAGCCGCGTTTTCGCATCCGCCGCGCAGCCGCAGCGCTCGCCGCGACGCGCCGACGAGGAGAGGAGGAGAGGGAAGGCGAGTTATGGAGGTAGTAGGTAGGCGTTGCCATGTGCCGCGGCAGCCGACGAGGGAGGAGAGCGTGTACAAGGCGAGCCTGGCGGAGCAGGCGAGCGGTACGAGGAGATGGTGGAGTAATGGAGCGCGTGGCGCGGCGGGGGGGGCGCCTCCGGCGGGGAGGAGTCAGGTGGAGGAGCGGACCTGCTTGTCCGTGGCGTACAAGAAGTCATCGGCGCCGCCGCGGCGTCGTGGCGGTATCATCTCGTCGATCGAGCAGAAAGAGGAGGGCCGCGGGACGACGCCCACGCCGCCACCATCCGCTCTACAGGCGGCAAGATCGAGGCCGGCTCGCCCGCATCTGCGACGGATCCTGGCCCTGCTCGACTCCACTTCGTCCCCTCCGCCGGCGCCGTCGAAGTCCAAGGTCTTTCTAACTCAAGATGCGGCGACTACCACAGGTAAGATTCGATGTCGCCTTGATCTAGTATGTGCGCGCGGCGAATCGACCAAGAATTCGAAAGAATAGGAAGGATTTGTTAGGTACGGTGAAGGTAACATGTAGGGAGTTATTGGGGGTGTGGAATTAACTTCTAGCATATGTCTTTTTTCCTTTGTTTATTATATTTGATTGGTTCTGGTTAATTAAGGTTGTCCGGTCAGGGATTTTGATTTTGAGTTTGTGCAAGGGTCCAATTTAAGATCTAATGGTAGTTTTTTTTTAATGGTTGGATAGGTTGGTATGAGATCCTTGCTCTTGTACAGGTTCTATGTTTTTAAGTCGTGGTCCTTTTATATATGATGTTAACATTTCCTGCTTTGCGGTGAAAAAGTCAAGAATTAGATGTGATGTCTGTTAATGGAGCGGTTTTGAATGCTAGTTTCTTCATATTCTTGGGGATCTTGGGCGCTGCCCTAGGAGTTTTGGTAACCGGATTTAAAGGTGGGGAAATTTTTCATCTTGATGGAATGTATGATTTTCTCTTTGGTGGACGATTTGTGAAGGTACCTGCGGAGTTTAAGTCTGGCGACGAGAGGAAAGACAGGCCTGCGGAGAGCACCATGAATGCCAATACAAGGCTGCTCAGGTTTGGATTTTGGTGAATAATATGTTTTTTTTTGTACAATGTGGATTTTTTTTGCAATGGTTAATTGGTAGTCTTGTGGTTTGAAAATTTAGTTTTTGTTTTTGCGTGTGTTGGCAGGACATTGCTCTCGCAGAATTTGGCTCCCGACCACCCCATAAGGCTTGGGCTTTGCAACTCACTTTCCAGTGTTTTCTACTATGAGATGCTTGAACTCCCTGACCGTGGCTGCAACCTCGCGAAGCAGTCTGCTTACTCCTACTTTAACATCCACTTCCATTTTCCCCTTTTAAATTTTTCTATTCTGTTTAGTTGCATCATGCATCTTCAATGTAACATTTCTTTGTATGATATTATTTTCATGCAAGTAATTTTTCTCATCCAGCCTAATTGAATTTTTACCATTAAAGGACCTGCTTTCTACTGGACTACTGGTTTTATAACTGGAGATATCATGGTGGATGAAATGGAGCTTTTTTTTTCTTTGCTTTTTGATAAGCCAAATGAAAGGCTGACTTTTTCTAGTGGAGTTTTGTACTTGCATTTCCTTTTTTATCGAAAAGGCATCATCGTTGCTCATCGTCTGAAGATTATATGCCCTACTTTGTGAGTGCATGAATGATAATTAATTTTATACTAGAAACTGTAAAGCTGCAATCAAGGTTGTTTCTGTAGCTGAAATCCCAAAACGTAGCTATTCAAATCCCTTGGCACCTGTTGGATGCATTTTTTTTGGCTGATTTTCATGACGAGATACAGTTTATGAAATGATGTATAACTTATATGTTACATTTTGACTGTAACTTTTCAAGGTGATGTTGATCAAATGGTTGATATTTTTATTTTCTTGATTCTCCTGGATGTTCCTTTCCTAATTTGGTGGTCTATATAATTTTCATTTGCATATACCCATGTTTACATTTTGACAGAAATTTCGCATGTTCCATTTAGACTTTGCATCATGTTGAACCTTCACAATCTTAACCAAATGTTTAAAGTAGTGTACCTTTGTTTTTGAGCTTGATGGACGTAAAAGAAGTGAGAATAATGCCATTTCTGTGATGCTGATAGAATTCTTGTGACTAACTCACCTCGTTCTAAAAGTGCTTGATACATTTTCTAGTTGCTCAAAATAAAGTAGAATTAGCTAATATAAGATGCGAAGTTGTTTCTGTTCTTAAGTAATAGTGTGATCATATTTTATTTGACATTCACTTTTAAAAATCAGAACACGGAACATATGATTTGAATGAATCCATTGTTTCTTGTAGGCGTTTGATAGAGGCCATATCAGAACTGGAACAGCCTTGGTGAAGAATCCTTACAAAGACAGCACTTTGATCATGCAGCTCCTGCGTGACAACTTGACTCGTGGAACTTTCAGGAAAGATGCCAATGTTTGAGTTTCCTGAGCCATTTGATCGTTTCTGTCCTATCTGTCGTGTTCTGAATATTTCCAAGTTTTTTTTGTTTTCTCTTTTCTGCAGGATGATGGTTGGTGCACGAAAATCAAGAAGCCGCAGCTCCACAAAGAGCCTGGGATCAGTGAGATGTGAATTCGGACGCCCAGTCTGATGCACCATCTGTTGTTTGTTGGGGGCAATGGACATGATGTCTTCGGCTTCAGTAGCTATCTTCTAGTACACGAACTGTTCGTCGCACCCATGCGAAGACCCATGAGTTCTTAAATACTTAAAGTAGTTCTGGTCACGCTTTGTTCAGTTTGATTAAATGATGCTGGCATCCTGGTTTCTTGTTCCACGATGCCAGCCACAGGAAAAACCTACTATCTGCCACGTTAGAATGCTGTTATATTAACCATGTTTGACAAGACATTTTTCAGTATGTTATGTATGGACCTCTTGGAATGTTTGGTTGAACCTGTCTCAGGGTCTTTGTCCCAAGACATTATTCACCTGCTTGCTTAACTCGGTTTTAGAGAACAAAAAAAATTATTCTGTAGGGGGATGACATGCTTGAGTTCACCGTAAATCTCATGACATTTGTTGCTTCTGTTAGTTGACCAGTGGGCTATTCTGCACACGCTTGTTTCGTGGTGACAAGGACCTGGAATTGTTTGCTAGCAAAATCCTTTCCTACTCTTCTGAATCTGGTGGTATTCCCAGTTCTGCGGCTGTCTGCCAGCTTTCTTGATGAACGTTAGAACAGGTTACACGTTTCGTGAAACCTTTATATATAATATTTTTAAAATACTGTTTTAATCTATTATCAACTTTATAAATTATAGTAGGTTAATTCTTTCGATTTTGTCCCTAACAACATTTTACAAATCGTTAAGCCTTGACACCAAAGAGCATCATACCCGGAGGAAAGTCGGGGCGCGTCTGCACCAGAAAATCACCGATTCTCTCTTCTTTTTTCTTCTTTCAGAGACTTGAGTAACATGATCTGATTTTCTCCTCGTTTTCTTTTGCTTCAGAGAGAATCACAGGATCTGATGAAGCTGGGACGTCGGTGGGGTTGGTCAAAAAAGATTTCCTCTCCATTGAAAGCAGCACACTATGCAGCCTTTGTTTAAGCAGTAGCAATCTGATGCCCACACGGGGGCGCACCTCGCTCAGCCGCACGGCTGGTGTTTCCGTGATTTCGCTGCATTTGAATCGGAGACCGAGATAGCAAACGCCGCAAATATATTCAATCTGCACATCGGATTACCTCATACCTCTGCCTTCTCCTTGGTACCTGCTTTTCGGGGCGCGCCTCGACAATCGCCAGAGATGCTGTATAGATGTTTTAATTACTTACAGTGCAGCACAGAGTGTACACCAAACCTTAAGATTTATAAGAACAGATTACCAACACGTGTGGATATTCTCCAAGCAGGTTTTGTTCCTACAAAAGTCCTCGGCTAATGTACTTAAGAGAATTATTTTATCAAACGTCAAGAATAGGTGTGCGTTTGAACAATTGGAACATGTACTAATGGGTAGTACATGCATTGACACAAAATTGCATTCAGAACATATGGAGCAGAGATATGCGCAAACTGAAAGAAAACAAAAAAAAACTAGAACAAACTTTATTTCATAACTTTTTTTTCAGATCTTTTTCCTACTTCTAGGATGAAAACTACCAGTAATCCTTCTTTTTGTTTCTTTTTTACTACCTATTACATAGGGTTTGTGAATTCGGACGCCCAGTCTGATGCACCATCTGTTGTTTGTTGGGGGCAATGGACATGATGTCTTCGGCTTCAGTAGCTATCTTCTAGTACACGAACTGTTCGTCGCACCATGCGAAGACCATGAGTTCTTAAATACTTAAAGTAGTTCTGGGTCACGCTTTGTTCAGTTTGATTAAATGATGCTGGCATCCTGGTTTCTTGTTCCACGATGCCAGCCACAGGAAAAACCTACTATCTGCCACGTTAGAATGCTGTTATATTACCATGTTTGACAAGACATTTTCAGTATGTTTGTATGACCGTCTGGAAAGTGTTTGTTGAAACCTGTCTCAGGGTCTTTTGGTCCAAGACATTTTATACCTGGCTTGCTTAACTTCGTTTTAGAGAACAAAAAAATATTGTCTGTTATGGTGGACATGCTTGAGTTCACCGTTAATCTCATTTGACATTGCTGGCTTCTTGTTAAATTAGACCAGTGGGGCTATCTGCAGCTGTTTCGATGTGGACAAGCCTGGAATTGTTTGTAGCAAAATCTTTCCTACTCTTTCTGAATTCTGGTGCGTGATCCCAGTTCTGGGGCTTCTGCCAGCTTCTGATGAACGGAGAACAGGTGAAACACCTTTTCCGTGAAAACCTTTATATATATATTTTTAAAATACTGTTTTAAAAAATCTGATTAATCAACTTTATAAATTATAGTTAATTCTTTCGATTTTGTCCCTAACAACATTTTACAAATCGTTAAGCCTTGAACACCAAGAGCATATTGACCGGAGGGAAAGCTCGGGGCCGCGTTGTGCACCGAATCACCGATTTCTCTCTTCTTTTTCTTCTCTTCAGAGAATTGAGAATAACATGATTCTGATTTTCTTCCTTCTTTTCTTTCTTGCTCAGAGAGAAATCACAGGATCTGATGGAATCTGGACGTCGTTTGGGGGGTGGTCAAAAAAAGATTGTCCCTCCATTGAACAGCGCAGCACACATATGCAGCCTTCTGTTTATTCAGTAGATCTGATGCCCACAATTCTGGGGGCGGCACCTCGCTCGCCGCACGCTGGGTGTCCGTGATTCGCTGCATTTGAATCGGAGACGAGATAGCAAACGCCGCAATATATAATCTGCAACATCGATACCTCAATACTCTGCCTTCTCCTTTAGGTACCTGCTTTTCGGGCCCCTCGACAAGCGCCCAGAGATGCTTGGTATAGATGTTTACATTACTACAGGAGCAGCACCAGAGTGTACACAAACCTTAAGATTTTATAGAACAAGATTACCACACCGTGTGTGGATATCTCCAAGCAGGTTTGTCCTACAAAAGTCCTCGCTAACTTGTACTTTGAAGAGAGATTATTTTTATCTAATAACGTCCAAGAATTATGTGTGCTTTGGAACAATGGAACATGCTACTAATGGGGTAGTACATGCATTGACACAAATCTGCATCAGAAACACTTATGGAGCAAGATATGCGCAAACTGAAAGAAACAAAAAAAAAAACTAGAACAAACTTTATTTCATAACTTTTTTTTCAGATCTTTTTCCTACTTCTAGGATGAAAACTACCAGTAATCCTTCTTTTTGTTTTCTTTTTTACTACCTATTACATAGGGTTTGTGACAACAACAAGGATATCAGCTAATCAATCATAGGTCTAAATAAATAAGAACAAGCAATGGAGTTGGGAATCACCATCTTCGTCGGGCCTGCTCGCGAGGCACAGGCTCATGGAGCTCCATTGAGAATCCACTCCTCCCAGTTGGCCCATTGCCCCAGGACAAAACCCTGGTGCCGCCAACCACGCATGTGCTATGACCCCAGGCGAACTTGGGTGGCTGGCCAGGACGTTCAAAATCCTCCATTGTCGGTTCTCCTCCGCTGGGTCGAAGGAGGAACAGCTGTTGAGGGCGAGTGCACGCCCAGCGAATGGAGCCAGCCGAATATAATTATACGTCCACAAGGGGAGGCTGACCGCGAACATGATCGATGCCTCGAGTGGACCGATGCTCGGAACCCGCTTGTCGCCAGTTGCCTCCTTGTGGGCTGTCTTACCAGGCGTACCAATGAGTGTAGGCATCACAGGAGCGTAGCCGGAGAGAGCCGCTCTTTGCCAACCCCACCAAACATTAAGGTTTGGTTCTTTTTTTTACCAAGACGACAATGTGCCGGCGGATGTGGTGACAGATGTTGGATCTCCTCCATGCTGGTTTTCCTTGGTGAGGTCAAGCAGGATGTGTCACTGAGGAGCAACACCGGATTCAGTGCACCCCCTGTAGACAACAAGCTTGATCCCATCCAGGGTACATGAACTGTGCCATTGACCTCGGCAATGGTGGGCCCCTCGCTTGCAACCTCCTCCAGGTGGGCTGCTTGGCATCAAGGTCAAGGACAAGACATCATTGAGCAAACCTTGCTGTCCCACAGGCTCCAAAGACACTAGCCATGAGCCATTCAACGCCATGAGAGAGTTGCCCCCACCGGCCGGGGTGTAGAAGAAGCTGAAACTTTGACACCGGCGCCATTCAGGCTTTGCAGATTCCAGGTGAGGCACAAAGGGTATCAGTCCATCTGTGCATGATGACTTCCTTCACCATCCAAAACCAGGGGGACCCCAAAGGTCGATTACAACAGCACAGCATCGAAGTGCAACGGGAAGGCTTCAAACACGCCTCCAACTGTAAAACTTCCTCCATGAAGCTGCCTCAAGTTGTAATAGCTTCTCTATGCAAGACGACCCCATCCTAACATCTTGTGTTCTCATCTCAAGCCTCACCAGTGACGTCTCTTCCCCACGCGTTTGACATCACCATCTTCTCAGGTGATCATTCGGGTCAAACTCATGCATTCTAGTGCAGATGATTCCGATGGATGCAACATCTCTTGGCGCATAAGCGAGCAATATGTTGTGCGCCAAACTTCATCTGATAGCTGGAAGAGATGAACAGCAGTACTCGAAACTTTGAATCTTAGGATATGTTCATGAGAAGCAGGGTGATCTCTTGAATGTTTGGGTCTGTGGTTGACTGTTGTTTATAACACTTTGGATATGATACATTGCTAAGATCCAATGTTAGCTTCAGAGAACAACTGGATTCCAATGACGTGAGTCACAAACCATCATCCCCATGCTTGGAATGAAGCCTTAGCCTGTTGTACAGTGGTAGCACCGTCCTTCCGAAAAATTCATTAGCATCAACCTTGGAACTCAATTCCCTCATTCAAGCATTCGCCGGATCTTCTGAAACAACCATGGGATCAACAAGCGGTGTCGTTCCTTTTGGCACGTGGAGCACCTCCTTCGAAAATTTCAATAGCTCCACCTTGGAACTCAATTCCCTCATTCAAGCATCGCCGATCTCTGAAAAACAACCATGGGATCACAAGCGCGATGTCGTCTTATGGCACGTGATCCCGGAATTGTAAGAATCGGCTGAAACA
Organism: Microglena sp. YARC; assembly: GCA_022414725.1. Lineage (NCBI taxonomy): Eukaryota > Viridiplantae > Chlorophyta > Chlorophyceae > Chlamydomonadales > Chlamydomonadaceae > Microglena > Microglena sp. YARC. Next base: position 2,665 of record JAJSRW010002582.1, on the reverse strand, counting down.
GTTTGAGTCAACAGAGTAATGTGAGAAGCTTCTCTAGGCCGTCTGTGGTTGACTGTTGTTTATAACACTTTGGATATGATACATTGCTAAGATCCAATGTTAGCTTCAGAGAACAACTGGATTCCAATGACGTGAGTCACAAACCATCATCCCCATGCTTGGAATGAAGCCTTAGCCTGTTGTACAGTGGTAGCACCGTCCTTCCGAAAAATTCATTAGCATCAACCTTGGAACTCAATTCCTCATTCAAGCATTCGCCGGATCTTCTGAAACAACCATGGATCAAACAAGCGGATGTGTCTTGGCATCGTGGATCGGAATTGTAAGAATGCGGCTGAACAAGTTTTGAGTAACAGAGTAATGTGAGAAGCTTCTCTAGGCCCTCTGTCAAAGTTATTGTCACTGTTTAGCTGTGCAAATAGATACAGTTTTGAACAACTCGTTTAAATGGAACAATGATAGTAGAATAACAGCAACTTCAAGCATAGAGAACAATGCATTTGTCTATTAGCTTTGTCGCAGACAACGAAGAGAAGAATGTGGCTTTTTGTTTGGTTTCAAATGTATATTCGTTTAATAGTGCTAATTGCTAACATTGCTAAACATTCAGGCAGAAACTAGTCAGCTATTTTTTTTATGCTTGTTGGACTTAGTCGAATGCAAAAAAAAAAAAAACCCTACATTAATACTTATTATGTTAGCCAATGTAGAGCTTATGCTGATGCTGGATGTCAAAACTACTCCCTCCATCCAAAATGTTTGACGCGTTGATTTTTTAACAATGTTTTTGACCGTTCGTCTTATTCAAAAAATTTAAGTAATTATTATTCTTTTCCTATCATTTGATTTCTTGTTAAATTTATACTTTTTGTATACATTAGTTTTACAAATTTTCAAAAGTTTTTGATAAGACGAACGGTCAAACATGTTTAAAAAAGTCAACCGTGTCAAACATTTTAGGAAGAGGAGTACTTATGATGGAACACAGGTTTTAACATAAACTCATCAATGAAGCTTTGAACATAAAATATTACTGTTGGAATTGTTTGTGATGGCCATATATGTCAAAAATGTAATATAAGAGACAAGTTCTTGCATCATGTAAGCAATTCAATAATTGTTTTTCAAGAATTTTCATAATCTGACAAAAGAAGGCTACATTGTGCATACTGCACACAAGAATTTATACCCCTTCGACTGGGGACGATTAGAGCAAATCACCACATAAATGGTTAAAACACATTTACGGAATGAGTCCCCTAAGAAGGATTCCCTTCTTTCCCCAACTCACATCTCCCGTTTTCTGGCGCCGCTTTTCAAACTCTAAAACGTGTGTTCTGTTTGCAAAATTTTTCCTATAGGAAATTGCTTTTAAAAAAAATCATATTAATCCATTTTTTAATTTTTTAGGCTATCTAAACTAATTCTGCGCTAATCGCTTACCATTGTTTTCCTGTCAGAGGTAAACCTTGCCTCCTGAACAGCCTTAAGCGGTACAGCACGAAAATCAAGTTCAAACATTTACAACCCAAGTCACAAATTTCTTCAAGTTTATCTTCATATTAACATCCAGAACTTCCATTTATGCTCAAAAATTGAGTCCGAATTCTGAAACTGACCATAATCAGGCACTTGTCCAACTGAAAAAACCCTGCAGGTAGTACTGTAGTACACTATAAGGTTGTCAGCCAATAATACTTTCCATATTGTTAATACGATCAAATTTCACAGTTGGTGTCCAAATTCAATGTAATTTGTCATGTAAAACATCATAGTACATTATTTCCATACCATCAAGAGAGGAGGAAAAAGTCTTACTAAATTCCAGTATAATATATCCTCCTAGACGCACTAGCAGCGACCACTAAATATGATATATTGCCAAATGGAAGACTAAAGTTACTAAGTTATTAATGGTAGCCCGTTGGTAAAAAAATAAAAAGGCCTGGCTTAAACCTGATGCTCCCTGTTGTAAAGTTTGTACCCACATTGCTACAACAACTGCTTATATTTCCAATTAATGGCCTACCCATCTCATTTTATATTCACCAATATTGCTACAGTTTATTCTCCATCATCCCCTTTTTCTATGTGCAAGTGGCATACTTTAGTTGAGCAAGAGAAGAGAAGATATATCAGGTGAAAATATCTAACGGTACATCACCCCTTGCTTGCCCAGCTCTTCCACCAGAAAACAAAAATGACCAGAGCCAGAAAAATATATGAAACATTTCGTTTTGCCTCTAAGGTCCAATGCAAATATGCGATAATAGAACTTCCATAACACAAAATTTGTTTCAAAAGCCATTTTCATTAAATTTAGCAATAAATGAATATATCAAACTAGATCGCGTTAAGCACCTTCAGGCTTTACGTACTTGAACAACATTATCTACAATTTACTTCGATTAGTTGGCTTGCTCGTGCTTTGCTAATGTGTAGATTTAAAATCAACAATTCACATACTACAGAGATTGGCTCTAAAATTACAGATGGTCTACAGAAAACAGTACAACTTCAAATTTCTGGCTAAATCTCATACTGCATGATACCCATCTAGTAAATTTCAAAAAAAAAAAACACCATCAAAATGAGGATAAAATGCTAAATTTACAGCAACTGTCAGGAATCACGCATCTCGCCGCAATTGCAAGCATTAAAGCAG
>JAJSRW010002375.1:0-11138 GCA_022414725.1 Microglena sp. YARC | reverse complement strand
CTGGCTGTAGCTTGCTGTTTGCAGAAACAGCCATTCTTGATCAACTTGTTATTGGCCCTAAAATGGTTCCGCCATGGTGAGCAGACTGCTACCGTGCTGAAAAGGAATATTACGCGTTGTAATGCTTCTACTGACCGAGCAGTGACTGGAATTACTTCAGCAGACTCTAATAGCCAATTCACGAATATTTTGCTGTTTTGGCAGCATATAAGAAAGCGGTTCACCTAATTTATCTGTAGTCGCAATTTTATGTAAAGGTGTAGGTGTGCTTTTACGATGTGTTTGAAAAAGAGTGTCATCTAAGTCAACAAAAATTAACGGCTTAACATTCATAACTAATAATTTCCAAGTTTTTTATTTGTTCAAAAAGCAGAGGGTCAACACTATCTTTAGCGGTTTCAATGATTAAAAAGACACGATCAAATTCTTGATGTTTTACGTTGTATGCATAGTTATTCATATTGAGTCCGTAATTGTCTTTAAATAAACAAATACTTTCAATGGACTGTCCTTGCATAATCGGAGAGCGAGTGGTGGAGCTAAAATAAACCTCAACACCTTGCTTTTCTAGTTGCTCTGCCATTAGGAAAGGAATCCAGGTGAATTCCCCCGAACCTAACACTAAAACTTTTTCATTGCGCTTGAATGGATTCAATCTTTTGCCACACAGAACACTCCAGAAAAGTCGGTTCGCGCCCCCAGTCATTGGGTGCAATAATTTTTTGGCTTTGTTGCTGGTTTGAACTGACGTTCGGCATTTGAATATCAATTTCTTTGTTGTTATCTTGCCACTGCCATGACCATGTAATAAAGAAACCACTTCAACTGGAATACCTAAATCATCGGTGACTAAGTGCTGTTCAGCCCAGTTGACTAAAGTCACTAAAATAATCCTTTCAACGTGTTCTAAACCTGATTTTTTAAGACTGAGAATTAAATTTCTAAGGTTTTACCAGTCGAAATTTCATCATCCACTAAGATAAGAGTTTTTGAACTCAGGATGTGTTGATGTTTAATAGCATCATGACTAGACAAGATAAATTGGTCTTGTGCATGGCTATGTTCTTCTAAAAACAAGCCTAATGTGGGCAAGGTTTCGACTGGATGCCGAGTAGTCGTTAAAAAAAATAGCATTTCCCCGAAATCTGGTTTCAGCTCACGATAGACTCCTGCGCCTAAACCGACTGCGGTTTCAGCCATACCAATCACACTAATGGGATAGGGCAAATTTTTAGGAATAAGAGCAGCAAGGTCTTGATAGCTTTTTTGCATAACTGAGGGTGCGACAGGAATATGTTTACCAAGAACTTTAGAAACAAATAAAAATGCACGTTTCGGATTAATTCTTTCTGCAAAGCTAAGCAAATCATCCAATTTCCATTCAGGATGATGATGATTTACTGTCACACTAATACGGCCACGGCTTAAATCAATATGTTTTATCAATGTTTACAATCCATTTTTTATACTTTGTATAATGGGGAGAACTTGTACTACAGTAGTTGGTACGGAGCGCTTTAAAATTAAGTGCAATTTTTCAGCAATCAATTCTGCAATTAAATTAACTCCAGTATGTTGTGTATAGGCAAAACCGCCAGCGGGACGCGGGTTAATTTCTAAAATATGCCAGGCTCCCTGATCATCTTGCTTAAATTGAATATTGATCAATCCATCGCACTGGAAAATGTTCTACTAAAATTTTACATATTTCATGACATGGATGCTCGATATAGCATTCTTGATAAAATTTAAATTTTATCCGAGTCACTAAGGCTAAAAATTTTGCCATTACTACAGGCAATATCTACAGAACATTCTTTGCCCTTGCAAAAAAGGCATAATCAAATACTCAATAGGCGGCTGTAATTGAGCATAAGCTTCTATAAACTGTTGTGTATTACACAAAGTATTAGACTGAAACCTCATAAAATATGAAACGTCATCCCTTAATTGCACAAAACCTGCACCATATACGCCATAAACGGGCTTTGCACAAATAGCGCTATATCGTTGTTGATATTCATCAATAGCTTGTTTTAACTCATTAACATGAGCAACTTTTGCAGCAGAAATGCTAGGTAAGTTTAAACCTTCGCAAATTTCTCCAAATAAAAATTTATTATTAATGTTTTCATGCTGACTAATGTCTTTGGCACCAGTCACTAATTGAATATCATGACGAGAAAATTCTTCCACGAAACTGCTCAATAAATTGACTATGCTTTCCACAAAATAAAAGTTGAATAGAGTGCTCTTTACATTGTTCTAATAACCAGTCTGAACTGTCCTTAACAACCGGTTGTTGAAAAAAATAGTCTGCATACAACTTTAGTTCAGGACGTTGTTTACTATGAGAACAAAAAATAGTCAGATGGGAAGATAAATTTGAGTTTTTTTAATAATTGAATAATGTCATTTTGACAGGAATAACTTTCAGCAATCCAGATATTGTAATGCGATTTCACAGTAGATTTGATCTCAATTTTATTTAATAACATTATGAATTTCATGTTTATTCTACAGTGGAGTAGGCTTTGTTGCACAAACCTATCTGTAAAGGGTTTTTTCAGCGATATAATTTTCAAATGAAGAAGCCTACACACAAAATCTACCGCACAACCAATTGGCCCGCATATAACCGAGCACTTATGAGTCGCGGAAATATTGCCATTTGGTTTGATCCTGCTACGCAATGGTATGCGCCATCAAAAGGCAAACAAGGGCGAAATCAAACCTACTCCGACGCAGCCATCCAATGCTGCTTAATGATTAAATCTTATTCCGTCTGTCTTTACGTATGGTCACTGGCTTTGTGCAAAGTCTGATTAAACTTTGCGGATTAAATTGGATAGCTCCAGATTACACCACGCTTTGTAGAAGACAAAAGCATATTGATATTGTAATCAGCTACCAAAAAGTAGCGATGGGCTGCATCTACTCATGGACTCTACAGGCATGAAGTTTCTAGGTGAGGGCGAATGGAAAGCAAGAAACATGGACCTGAATATCGTCGCCAATGGCGTAAACTTCATATTGGTATAGATGCTAAAACCCTACAAATACGAGCAGTTCAGCTTACAACCAATAATGTCAGTGATTCACAGGTGCTTGGTGATTTACTTAATCAGATTCCACAAGATGAGCGGATTGACTCTGTTTATACCGATGGAGCTTATGACACCAAGCAATGCCGTCAGGTCATTGCAGATCGGCAAGGGCATGCGGTGATTCCACCTAGAAAAAATGCGAAACCATGGAAAGATACAAAGAGTAGCTCGCTAGAGCGAAATGAATTACTTCGAACAATTAAACGTTTAGGCAGGACACTATGGAAAAAATGGTCAGGCTATCATCGTCGAAGTTTGGTTGAACTAAGATGCATTGCATCAAATTATTAGGAGATAAACTCAGTGCAAGGAGTTTTGATAGCCAAGTGAATGAGATCCATGCACGTGTAGCAGTCCTTAACAGATTTACGGAATTAGGTCGACCATTTACCCAAGTTACGCCTTAAATTTGGCTCAATTAGGGGCGCTTTGCATTTCAAATCTTTGTGCAAGCAAAGCCCATGGAGTATGATAGAAATTTTTCAATGTAATAATGAAAAATTGTTCTGAAAGTCACTGGGTTGATATCAACCAGTGACATGGCGCAGGTTTTTATATTGCTGCACTTGCCGCGTGAATCCGCCTATGTAAAACAATATAGGCGAATAAAAATAATTTTAAGATATTTTTTAATATCATATACATTAATTGTTAAATGAAATATTACAAATATTGTAGAGGTAGATGCAACTTATTGCAGGTGGAAACATGCTTTTAGCATTCTGAAGTGGTGGAATATTAATAAAAACCAGTATTCCTAATCAAAGTAGAGGTTGATTTGTACTTGCATATTCTTTTAGTACAAAGTACGCAAAAAGCTGCGTTGGTGATCAAGATATGATTTTTCTATGGACAAACTCAACACGAAATGCAAAAGTGTGCTTACCTAGTCCAGTCTTTGATTCCAATATTCCATATGTAAGTTAAATTTAAAGATTAATACAGCATTAATTGATCCACAAATTCAAAAAGTACTCTTTATTGTTGCAACAATTAATGAACCCCAATAATTTTAGTCGAATATCCCTATTCATATTGAACTTTTATCCGTACTCAAAACCATCGCCAATGCAGTGATTCAGACTCAGTCTAAAACAGAAAAAGCATTAATTTTGGCAGAAGTGTATAAACATAATGATAAGTGGAAATTTAGATTTATTGATCAAGGCTTTAATGGGGGGTTGAAACCGTTGGCTGAAAACTTTGGTGTGGTGATTGATGAGACTACAACGCATACTTCGCCAACGCCAACGCCAACGCCAACGCCAACGCCAACGCCAACAAAATCAATATAAATTTATCCAAGATCAAGTTAGATAAAAATAACTCGACAATTAATCTTAGTAAGAAAGGTTCAGCTTTGGCAAAATTTCAGTCAATTTAAACTGGAATAAATCTGCACCTAAATCCGAATCCTTTTTTCAGAAATTAACCCGTTCCAATTCAATCGACCTAGATTTGGGTGCGATGGTGCAGCTTAAAGATGGCAGCATTGATTTAGTACAGCCGCTTGGAAACCGATTTGGCAATTTTGATCGCGCTCCCTATATGAAATTAGACGCAGATGATCGCACCGGAGCATCGCTAAATGGAGAAAACTTACATATTAACGGCACTCAATGGGATCGTATTGAGCGCATTGTTATTTTACACTTATATTTATGAAGGTGCGGCACAATGGGCTGCCACCGATGGTGTGGTAACAATTCGTATTCCGGATCAACCGGAAATTGAGGTGCGCTTAACAGAAGGTAATCAATTAACTACCTGTGCAATTATAGAATTAAAAAATGTTAACGGTGCTATTCAAGCTAATCGAGAAGTTCGTTATTTCAAAGACCAACAATTTTTAGATAAGTTTTATCGCTTTGGTTTTCGCTGGACCCAAGGCTCAAAAGATTAACAGTATCAATTTAATTTACATGTAATAAAGAAGAGAGAAAATTATGGCTATTTCATTAAACAAAGGTGGAAAATCTATCTTTAAGTAAAACAGATCCATCGCTTAACCAAGTTTTGATTGGTTTAGGTTGGGATGCGCGAGCAACCGATGGTGCAGATTTTGACTTGGATGCTTCTGCATTTTTATTGGCTGCAAATGATAAAGTTCGTGGTGAAACTGATTTTATTTTTTATAACCAAAACCCGTTCACCAGAAGGTTCTGTAGAACATACTGGCGACAATCGTACCGGTGAGGGTGATTGGTGATATGATTATTAGCCCATTACTTACTGTGACTATTCATGATGCTGAAAGCCGTGGTCAAAATTTTGGCCAAGTGCAAAATGCTTTTATTCGCGTAGTCAATGATCAGACCAATGTCGAAATTGTCCGCTTGATTTAAATGAAGATTATTCCACTGAAACAGCGATGATTTTCGGTGAACTATATCGTCATAATGGTGAATGGAAATTTAGAGCCGTAGGGCAAGGTTATAATGGCGGTCTACGCGCTATGTGTGGCCAATATGGCATCAGTATTTAAACTTTGTTTATTAGGTAAAAAATGAAACATTTCCGTTTTTCGATAATTTTTACCATCATATGCTTGGCTATTTCAGCATATTGGGGCTTCACGCATGGTCCTGAAGCCGGCTTGATGGCCATGTTCAAAGTCTTGGCTATTACCTCTATCCTAGCTGTGATGGAGGTTTCATTATCTTTTGATAATGCGGTTGTCAATGCTTCTGTATTGAAACATTGGAATCAATTTTGCGCACACTGTTTTTAACAGTCGGGATTATCGTTGCCGTGTTTGGTATGCGATTGGTATTCCCTTTACTTATTGTTGGTGTCACTGCGGACATGAGTATGATTGAGGTTGCTAAATTAGCGTTAAATGATCCTAAGTCTTATTCAGAAAAGCTTATGGCTCATCATGCTGAAATTGCAGCATTTGGTGGCATGTTCTTATTATTAGTATTCTTAAATTTCTTGTTTGATGATGAAAAAGATGAACATTGGTTTCATTGGCTTGAATCAAGACTAGCAGATTTAGGAAATATTCAGGCTATTTCAGTCTTTATTTCATTAGTTATTCTACTTATTCTAGCAAGCTATATCCCTGATACATCACGTTTAGTTGTTGTGATGGCTGGAATTTGGGGTATTGTCGTGTATGTGGGTGTGAAAGTAATTGGTCATCTATTAGAAGGCAGTAGCAATGATGATGAGTCTGAAAAATCAAATGGTGCATCAGCAACAGGTACTATTGTCAAAGGTGGTATTGGTGGTTTCTATATTTAGAAGTATTAGATGCATCTTTTAGTTTCGATGGTGTAATCGGTGCTTTTGCAATTACCAGCGATGTGGTAATTATTATGCTTGGCCTGCAATTGGTGCGATGTTTGTCCGTTCAATGACAATTTATCTTGTTGAAAAAGGTACGCTAGATGCCTATGTATATTTAGAACATGGTGCACATTATGCAATTGGCGCACTTGCTTTCATTATGTTGGCCAGTGGCACAGGATTACATATTCCAGAGGTTATTACAGGGTTGGTAGGTGTTGCCTTCATTGTTTGGGCTGTTATCTCTTCAATTTCATATAGTAAAAAGCAACAATCTTCATAAATTAAATTTGATAAGGAAATAAAGAAATGGCGATTAATTTATCCAAAGGTGGAAATATTAACCTTTCTAAAACTGCACCGACTATGAATAAAGTCGACTTGGGGTTAGGTTGGAATCCACGCGCAACGGATGGTAAAGCATTCGATCTAGATGCAGTTGCATTCTTAACGGGTGAAAGATGGTAAAGTTCGTTTAGATGGTGAATTTATTTTCTTTAATCAGAAAGTTTCACCATGTGGGTCTGTGACTCATAATGGTGATAACCGCACTGGCGATGCGATGGCGATGATGAAACCATTTCAGTAGACCTGTCTAAGGTTCCTCAAGAAGTGGCAAAAATTGTATTTGCAGTGACGATTCATGAAGGTCAGCAGAATGGTCAAAACTTTGTATGGTCGATCGAGCTTATATCCGTGTAATTAACCAAGACGCAAATGCAGAAGAATTGGCGCGTTTTGATTTGTCTGAAGATGGTAGCACTGAAGTTGCAATGATTTTTGGTGAATTATATCGTCACAGTGGTGAGTGGAAATTCAAAGCAGTAGGTCAAGCTTTAGTGGTGGTTTAGGTGCTTAGCAGCTAGTTATGGTGTTGCTGTTTAAGCAGCTAGTTGTAACACAAGTACTAAAAGAGCGATCTTTAGTACTTGAAGTGATAGATATAGGATTACTTTCAAGTACTACAATAGAGAATAAAAATGCACTTGATTTCTGGTCAAAAATAGCATTGAATCAAATTATTCAGACAAGTGATGTCTTTACTTTACGGATTCAAATGAACGCCACATTTGAGATCGATGTTTCAAGCTTTGGCTTAGGCGTAGGCGATACACTTTTTAATGATGATTATATGACTTTTTATAATCAGCCTCAGACACCTGCCGCAGAAGTACGCTATCAAACAACAACGTAATGCGCATCTTTTTCACTTCAATCTAAAACACATTAATCATGCACAGACGCCACGATTTATACTGTGTGCTGCGGTCAGTGATCAGCAAAAAAATTTAAGAGACGTGAAAGCGATTCAAATCGAATTGCTTAACTCATCTGGACAGGTAGTGGCAACGTATGCATTAAGCCCCAGCTATTTCAGTCAAGAAAAAGCAGCGATGTTGGTCGAGGTTTATTTTAAAAATGATTTATGGTGCTTGGCAGCGATTGGACAAGGCTTTAATAGTGGCTTAAATGCTTTGGTTCGACATTTTGGTGCTGAGGTTGCAGAAGACCTTGCTCCACCTATGCCAACGCTTTCCAAGCTTGATTTAAAGAAAAAAAGTGATTTTAGATAAAATTGAGCAGGCAGCACCACATTTATTAGATTTAACTAAAAAGTCGCTGATAAGCTTAGAAAAAAGTAATTTATTGAATATTAAAGCACGAGTAGCACTGGTGTTAGATTATTCAGGTTCAATGACCAACAATATAAATCGGGTGATGTACAACACCTTCTAGACCGAATTATACCCTTGGCTTTGAATTTTGATGACGATGGTAGCTTTGAGTGTGGGCATTTGCAGAAAAAAGCCCTTCATTTAAATGATGTGAATCTTGAGAATTTAAATAACTATATAGCTTCAGAACAAGGAGGCTATAAAAAAATGGAATGCGAAAGCTGGCTATAATAATGAGCCTGCCGTTCTTGAAGAAGTATTGCATTATTTCATTAAAGAAAGTCCATCAAACGTAGCTGTCTATATTGTATTTATTTCTGATGGCGGTGTGTCTGAAGCTAGAAAAAATTAAAAAGATTTTACAAGAGGCATCATCACAACCCATATTTTGGCAATTTGTAGGTATAGGCGGCAGAAATTACGGTGTATTAGAGAAATTAGATATCATGGAGGGGCGAGTGGTCGACAATTGTAATTTCTTTAAAATAAATAATATTGAAAGTACTTCTGAATCAATGCTCTATGACTTTTTACTTCAAGAATTTCCGATATGGTTAACAGAAGCAAAAAAATAAAAAATATCGTGAGAGGATAGGTAAATGTAATGGCAGAAATTTAATCTCTGTAAGGCAGTCCAGAGACCCTTTTTACATGTCAGTATTGAAGGGCCAAGTGAAGCAATCTATTGTTGATCTGATGCCATGGTTGTATGGTTGAACAGAATCTTGAAGTTGGAGGTAAATTACGTGGCGGAATTTTTCAAGGCATTATGCGTAAAATTCACTTCTGGAGAGTCTCTGTTTCAACAGCAAATTAAAGCCGTTAAAGGGCAGCGAGAGTAGTCTATTTATCACGAATTTAGATGTATATGCAGATTCTTGAGGTTGGTTCAACGACAGTAATCATTTTATCTGATGGCTCTTTTGTTGCACGACTGAACATACCATGATTAAAGCAAAAGTCCAAAGTAATATTGGCGGCGCATTGTTTGGGGCACGGGAGGTTGTGGTCATGAAACCAGTGGCAGGGGTAAAGTTTGTATTTCTGGCAGTGGAACTTTTACTTGAGCCTAGAAATTACACCAGAGCAGGGTGAGTAACGATTTGATAATGGTCATGTAGCGGCATGGATGATCCTTAAATTATAATATTTGGCATTCCAAAGTTCAGGTAGTGGCTTTGTTGGCCAATATTTGTTAATAGCTTGACAGTGGAGAAGGCATTAGTAATTAAGTCCGTGGACATGGTAAAGTCATTGTATGTTCACGTAATCGTGCGAGTTATTTACAGTGGTTAGCTACGGCTTTAGGTCGTAGCAATTCAAATTCAAACTGAGGAAAATTATAAATGGCATTAGTTTAGTAAAGGGTCAAAAAATTTCTTTAGAGAAAGGTGATGGTTCATCTTTAACTAAATATTTCTTGGAGCAGGTTGGGATGTCGCAAAGAAAGGTGGCCTTTTTGGCATGTTTAGTGGTGGTGATTCGATCGATCTTGATGCCTCTGCAATCATGTTTGATGAGAATAACAAGCCTTAGATAGTATTTGGTTCGGTCAACTACAGAGCCGGATGGCAGTATCAAACATTCTGGTGACAATCGTACTGGTGATGGCGATGGTGATGATGAATCAATTCATGTAGATCTGACTAAAGTCCCTGCCCAAGTTAAATCAATTGTATTTACAATCAGTAGTTTCCGTGGTCAAACTTTTGAAAAAGTTGAAAATGCTTTTGTCGTGTTGTAGATGCTACAACGAATGTTGAAATTGCAAAATATAATCTTTCAGCAAAAGGTAATTACACGGCTTTAATTATTGCTAAAGTTTATCGTCACAATGGTGCATGGAAAATGTCAGCATTAGGTGAAACTTGTAATGGAAAGACAATTCAGGATATGGTTCTTCATTTTACCTATTTTATAAAGTATTTTAAAGGTATTAAAGTGACTTGATAAATCGAATACACGGTTTGTCAAGTTTTGCAAAATAAAACAACCTAATTAATTTTATTAATTTAAAACGATTAAAAAATTTTTGAGAACACAAAACTTTGGTGGTTTTTAAAAGTATGCTGACATTAAATGAAGCCATTATTGATGTAAAAAAGGTTAAGTCGAAGGCTTTAAAATGGTTTTCAAGCTTTTTTGGAGAAATTGCAACTTCTTCTAAAACCACGCCTTATTCGATGCCTTATTTTGCAATTATTACCTTCAATTCCTACAGTAAAAAACTTACCAATACTTTGCTTGCAGTTTTTAAAAGCAGTGATGAAACTGTCCAATGATCACTTGCAATTCGGGTGTAGTGAATACCTAATTGTTTAAGCTTTGTCTTCAACCTTGGACTGTAGCTAAATCTCTCTTACCCAAACATAAGCAACAATCTCACCTGTTTTTCGATGGTAGGCGTAAATAAGCCATTGTTTATTATTTTATTTCCAACAAAAGTCCAGAATTCATCTACTTCGAGAGATTCATAATGACTTTGTTTAGGCTGAATTTGATAGGCCGATGTAAGCGTCCGCTGAACACACCTTATGAATTCATCCTATAAGCCTTAATTTAGTCCCCACTTAAAAACAAGTGGGACTAAAATTTATGACTACAAATCACCAGACATCCATCGCATCTCTTCGAAAAAACGAAGAACATACAGTGCTGAATTTAAACAGCAGATCGTTCAGGCTTGTAAGCACCGGACGTTTCAATTGCTTCGGTCGCTTTGCAACATGGATTGAATACAAATCTTGTATCCAAATGGATTCGCTTAATTGATGGTAAGCCAGGGAATGATCGCTCACTACTACCGAATAAACCTGCATTTATTGCCTTATCTTGCTCTGCACCATTAGATCCTACTCCTATCCTACTCCTACTGACATGTTAACGGTTCAAATTACTTTACCCCACTCAAAAGCAGAAATTGGCTTGAAATGGCAAGTATCAGAAATATCTGCTTTAGCAGAATTACTCAAAGGCACTTGCAACCATGATCCGCATTGATGAAATCTGGCTTTTCTACCCAACCGTCTGATATGCGAGCAGGGAATGGAAACGGTAATGGCTC
>JAJSRW010002932.1:0-14007 GCA_022414725.1 Microglena sp. YARC | reverse complement strand
CTGTCGAGAGCTCGAGACCAAGACCACGAGAGCGGTGGAACGCGCATTGAGCCGAGCGGTGGCGGTTTGCGGTACGGCCGGATCGGCCAGCGGCGGGCGCTAATGGTTGCTAACTCTGCAGATCCAAAGCAAATGCGTTGTTCGATCGGCACGTCAACTATTGATTTATTAAACGTGTGGGAATGGCTGAGGATTAGCTTGCCACCTCAGCAATTTTTTCAAAATCACACCTCACTCCTGGATAATTGTACGTCGTTGGAATGGCTGAGGATTAGCTTGTCACTCAGCACATTTTTCAGAAAAAGACCTCACTTCTGGATATCCACACCAAAATTTAAAAGCAATGGATGAGACTCTAAATGATCCAGCAGAAACCCAAAAGATAAACATAGATGCTCATGTTCTTTGTCATTATTGATTTTTAACTTTCGATCAACCCTGTTTATGAGAAAAATATCATTCTCTCCTGATGGATTCAACTACAGAGTGTACATGAATAATGTTCGGCTGCTCATTTATTTATTCTCTACTTGTCTTCTCAAATCATTACAACAATTATTTAACATCTCCCATGATAGAAATAAAATGTGGAGCAGAGTGTGGGTTGTAAACTCTGAAGTTGAAACTGCAATGCAATCAGATCTTACTGTCAGAAACCAATATATAGTGCTAATTGAAAAGGCTCAGTTGTTTTAGATCAAATCATGCTTCTAAGGACCCCTGCTTGATTGCGGTCATTTACTTAGGAAATTCTACAATACATAGATGTTACTTCAGAGCTTCGAAGTGTTGTTTGATAGGTTCTTGCACATCCTGGTGTACTGCTCCCTTTCAGACCTATCAGCAACGATGTCTTCAGCACTACCCAGTGGCTAGTGATACCCATTGCTCCGCCCGTACCAGCACGGCCGCGTGATGCGCCACCACTCGTCGCTCCGCAGCTTCCTCCTGTCATCCCTCGCTGCCGCCTCACCACGCCGGCTCTGCTCGCCGGTTTCTGGTCGCCGGCAGCCGGCTACCTTCGCCACTGCTGCCACAGGATAAAGAAATCTAAAAGAGCAAGTAGCTGGAAGCGTGGAGTGTTTAAATGCCGATTTTTTTTCGGTTTGATGGAACGGGATTCTCTGAATCTTTCTCCTGGTTGTGGGCTAAGGGGAAAAAAACAGGAAAACGCTAGAATTGTGCCGCGTATACGGAGCACTGATCGGAGCACGCCCTGGGGAGCAGGCAAGCCGCGTCCAAACAGGACAAGGTGTATGTGTGGAATCCCATTATGGTGTGTATATTTATGCATACTTACGGAATACCTTTCCGTATAAATATAGGCATATTATATTTAAGTATTACTATACGGGATATATTATATCTACAGTACTGAAAGTATCTGATTTTACGATCGAGGGATTTCGAATGAAACTGGATCTATAACTAAGGGAGGAAAATATATTTTTCAACCCTAATCCTCGTTTGGATCTGGCCCATGCAAGTGTATGGGCCGTGACTTCGGCCCATCGAAATAAGGCTTTGTGAAGTTAGTGAATGGACCGAGCTCAATATTTACGTTACAATGTTGTGCTATACGTATTATTTTAAAAAAGTATTTCACTAAAATCATATATTTATTGATGTTCCTATATATATTATAATAGAAAATAGTGATCAAATGTTTTTCAAAGATTATATCCTTGTCCATAATTACATATTTTCCTTGAATCTTACTCCCTCCGTCCTATAATATAAGGGATTTTGATTTTTTACTTGCACTGTTTGATCAGTCGTCTATTTAAAAAATTTGTGCAAATATAAAAACCGAAAAGTTGTGTTTAAAATACTTTGGATAATAAAATAAGTCACAAATAAAATAAATAATAATTTTAAATTTTTTTGAATAAGACGAATGGTCAAACAATACAAGTAAAAAGTCAAAATCCCTTATATTATGAGACGGAGGGAGTAATAAATTGGTCGTCATTCTGTCACGGCTGGCCGGCGAAAAAATCCTTTCAACTCTATAATAGTTAATTTGTTTGTTTTTCTTAAAGTTAGTATTCAGCATCCATTAACCCAAGAGATCACACCAAGCAAGAAAGCTCCATTGTGAAAAAAAAGGTTCAAATGATATGCATCGTTGCAAAATTGGTGGAAAAAAAAATAGAACCCGACGAATGCATCTTATCTGTACTTTCGTGTTCAGATTTTTACCACAAATTTGTGTGCATTTTAAACGACGATGTTTGCGACGGCGATATAGCGTGAGTGAGGTGGAAAACACGAGGCATGAGAGGGCGCCGAGTTTGTCACCATGGTCGGGCAGCAAGCACAGAACAAGATGCATCGAGCAGCAAAAAGAGACCTCTATTATAGTCTATTTATTTTTGCAGTCTGTATGGATGCATGATGGTCGATGAAGGGCAAAACGGCGTCCAAATGTTCAATCAAAGCTTCAAATTATTACAAACAAAGCCAAGAATTCGTTAGTTTCATCTCCAAATCCATTTCACAGTAGTACATTCCAAAATTCTCTACTGAAGAATGTGTGTGTTTGGGTCTACAAGGCAGGCAGTTTGAGCTAGCTGGGAAAATGCATTTATGCTGCAAATTTGCAATGCACGCCAAATTCTTTTTTCAAAACCATAATAAGTTCTTGATAAGCAAGAGTAGGGTACCACACAAACCCAATTATGATTCCCAACGACCATTCCGATCGATCAATGCGTCTACATTAACCCTTGGCCCTTTTTTTCTAGTTGTATCATATATGTACTTCTTTTTTGACCTCTTTTTTAGCAGCTAAGTCTTCACTCTACTTGTGCTCATCTCGTGACCCCATTTATCCAATCCAATCCAATCCATCATCTGTTTGCTGGTCCATCTACCTCAACTAAATTCATGCATGCATGCACAACTAACTACTACTCCTACTCACTATTGATCAGTACTCCTCCAGTTCTATTTTAATTGATGTTTTAGATAAAGTTGAAGTCAAACTTTTATAATTTTGACCATAAATAACTTAAAAATTATTTAGTTTAGAGGAACTAGAACAACATATATAGATTTGTCTTTCAAAATACTATAATAAAAGTAAACATACATTTATTTATTATATATATTATAATAGAAAAATAAGGTTAAAAATATATTTTGTAGACTGTGTCATTGTATAAAACGTCAATTAAAATGAAACCGGAGCGAGTAAGTATCTAAAAGATGGGTTCCATCAGCTAAAATTGATTGATAGAACCATCCTATGAGTTTGTTTAGGTGTGCATTTCATCATTAATACTCTCATTCTCAGTCGGCCTCATCTTTTCCCATATATGAAATCAGCCGTTGACAAAATTTAAATTCTAAAACTTAATTTTTTATGTTGATTTTAGGATATATTAAACATAGTTTCTTCTCAGCATTGATTTTTATGTCGCTAAGAATACGTATATAAAAGTTTCACTTATAAATTATTTTTATCGTTAATAAGATGCTTGTTATATAATCAACTCTTGGCTAACCTATGAGACTCTGCATTTGTTAGCCTTTTCCAAACAACTAGTTTCCCATGTAGTATTATTAATTCTAAATTTAGTACCACCTACAACATACCAGCGAACATGATATAAATACACGGACTCCACAAACAAAGTACGGTTGTTACTAGTTGCGATTGCCACTTCAATTCACTATAGTTTAGATTCACCAAACCCCCCCTAAAAAAGTTTGGAAACAAAAGTCTCATAACAACGAAACCTAATTTGGTTTCTGCTCTTAATGCAAGTTCTCAACAAACGACAAACTATGCCAAACTCTCAGCTACCAGCTGACACCTGCAACATTGTTCCAATTGTTTTGTGGACACATGATACTTCAACTTTGTTGTTTCAATTGTGTGTGGAGCGAAAAATTAAAAATATGTGGTCCCAATATGGGATTTTTTTTAATTTTTAAATTTGTAAAGTAAGCCCGCCAGTAACTTATGTTCAGATCCAAAGCTTTTAACAATCCCATGATCAATTAAAAATGCTTCGAATGAAATTTTCTCACCACCGTGATGTTTCAGTCAAATCTGAAAAGGGTTATTTATAAATCGTCATTTGACCAATACCTCCATAATTCAACTTACATACACTGAAAGCATTTTGGAATAAATTTTTTACCTCCAAAGATGTTTCAACAATTACAAAAGAGGAATATAAACCCTGATTTGTACCCATACCTCCATAATTCAACTTAATCACAATGTCAATCAATGTCCTGTGGCAAAGTGCCATTTCAGACCAAACCTGAAAAACCTTTCAAAACTTACAAACACAAATTTGAACAAACACATTCATGATTCATCCCTCCACCTCCTCCTACACCCAAAAGCTGGTCCATCCAGCTGCATCCTATGCATGGATTCATGTGCAGAGCATTTCCATTTTTTCCCTCTCTCTCTTCACAAAAGGCACACCCTAAAAAAATTTATAAATATTTTTTTCCTCTAACACTAGGTTAATCTAATCTCCATACTTTATTTATTCCTCTCCACATCCACTACCACTACAAGAGAGAGAAGAAAGAGGAGAGGAAAAAAAAATCCTCTCTTTTTCTTCTTCTTCTTCTTCTCCCCCCTTCCTCTGCATCGAAGCTGCTCCCTGCAGTCGCAGGATCCCGAATCCGAGCTCCTCCCCGCCATTGCCGCGGGGGCGCGGCTTCTTGATCTGTGGAATTCGATCGGGGGGCGCGGGGGCGCGGAAAGGTGGGATTTTTGCGGCGAGATTTGGGACCCATCTTTGGCCCGTTTCTTGTGGATTTCGTTCGAGTTCTTGTGGTTTTGGATCGGGTTGGTGGTGGTGGTGGAGCTGGAAAAAGGTGGTTACCTTGGCCACCAAATTCCCAACCCTTTTTCTGTTCAGATTCTTGGCGTTTTCTTGCGCAAATTTTAGCTAGGGTTGGTGTGGATTCCCGCTCGTGCCCCATTAGCTCGTGATTCGTATCCAGGTTCGTGTAAAAATCTGGGAGTGGTGGAGATTTGGGAGGTTTTCTCCTTCCTGTGCTCTATGAGGAGCAGCTTCCTGTCGGAATCGCCGTGCGACGAGCAGCATATCCATGGATTCAATCCGCAGTCATGGCTGCAGGTGGAGCGTGGGAAGCTGCCCAAATCGTCCTACTCGCCTTCCTCTATGTAAGGGCCACTACATTTGATTCGAAGATTTTCGATTCTCTCACCGCGTTCAGCTCATTTCTGTGTGATGCTACTGAAAATTGAACTAGATATACTGATGATTTGTGCCGATTGTTTGGATGTGCAGCGAGTCGCTGATAAAGATCGCGGAGCCGCCGGTCGTACCATTGTATAAGCCCTTGGATTATGTGGAGGTGCTGTCCAGGATCCATGAGGAGCTCGAGCAATGTGTGCCGAGCGAGCGGCCAGGGCTGTATTTGATACAGTCCCAGGTGTTTCGGGGACTTGGGGAGGCGAAATTGCGCCAGAGGAGCCTGCATTCTGCGTGGCGCTGCGCGACCACTGTGCATGAGAAGATTGTGTTTGGGGCATGGCTGCGGTATGAGAAGCGGGGGAGGATATCATATCCGATGTCCTCGCGTCATGTAGGAAGTGTTGCAAAGAGTTTGGGCCACTTGATGTCGCATCCGAGATGCCCGAGGGAGACTTTGAGATACTTGGTTCTTGTGATATCGGCACATCTTCGAAAGTTTCCCCTGTAGTGACCTTCCAAATAAGGGATGGGAAGGTGACATGCAATAGGTGCAAGATTGCTTCTCTATCGATCCCTTTCTGGTCCATGCTCAATGGACCATTCACTGAATCTCAGCTTGATCTTGTTGATTTGTCGGAGAATGGTATCTCACTGGAGGGCATGAGGGCTGTATCTGAATTTAGTTGTACATATAGCTTAGAGGATTTGCCTTTGGAAACCTTGTTGGAGATCCTGGTGTTTGCAAATACATTTTGTTGTGACAGGCTTAAAGATGCGTGTGATAGGAAACTAGCTTCATTTGTTTCATCAAGGCAGGATGCTGTTGAGCTCATGGCATTGGCATTTGAAGAAAATGCACCAGTCCTCGCTGCATCTTGCTTGCAAGTGTTTCTGCAGGAGCTTCCAGATTGTCTAAATGATGAGCATGTAGTTAGCCTATTCCTAAGTGCAACTGAACAGCAGCAATGCATCATGGTTGGACATGCCTCCTTTTTGTTATATTGCTTGCTTAGTGAGGTTGCAATGAACATTGATCCAAGGACGGAGGCAACCGTGTGCTTGTCAGAGAAGCTTGTTCAATTGGCTGTTACTCCTACACAGAAGCAAATAGCTTTTCATCAGCTTGGATGCATTAGGCTTTTAAGGAAGGAATATAATGAAGCTGAACACCAATTTAGTGTTGCCTTCTCAGCTGGTCATGTGTATTCCATTGCTGGTCTTGCTAGAATTGCTGGTACAAGAGGTAGAAAGGGTTTGGCTTATGAGAAGCTCAGTTCGGTCATAACATCAAGTGTACCACTAGGATGGATGTATATGGAGAGATCTCTGTATTCAGAGGGTGATAAAAAGTTGGGTGACCTGACAAAGCAACTGAGCTGGATCCAACTCTCACTTACCCTTACATGTATCGAGCTGCATCCTTGATGAGAAAAAAGGATGCAAGACTTGCCTTAGAGGAAATCAACCGACTATTGGGTTTCAAGCTAGCATTGGAATGCTTGGAGCTCCGGATTTGTCTATATCTTGCTCTCGAAGACTACAAATCTGCAATTTGTGATATCCATGCTATCCTTACACTTTCTCCTGAGTACCGAATGTTGGAAGGTCGTGTAGCTGCTTCCAAAATAGGCACTCTTCTTGGGGCACATGTCGAGCAGTGGAATACAGCTGAGTGTTGGCTTCAGCTGTATGAACGCTGGTCATCAGTGGATGATATTGGTTCCCTTTCAGTGATTTACCGGATGCTTGAGTCAGATGCAGCAAAAGGTGTTTTGTATTTCAGACAATCTTTGCTGCTCCTTAGGTTAGTTATACTAGCACCTCACTCTGTTGATTCCCTTGTGGCCATTTTGGTCTCAACTCTCAACATAACTATAGATGATGCTTAATATTTTTTGTTTACAGGTTGAACTGTCCTGAGGCTGCAATGCGCAGTTTGCAATTGGCACGGCAACATGCAGCAACTGAGCATGAACGGCTAGTGTATGAGGGGTGGCTTTTGTACGATACTGGGCATTGTGAGGAGGCCCTACAAAAAGCAGAGGAATCTATTTCTATTCAAAGGTCATTTGAGGCTTTCTTTCTGAAAGCCTATGTTTTGGCTGACTCAGGTGTTGATCCTTCTTATTCTGCGACTGTTATATCGCTTCTTGAAGATGCACTAAAGTGCCCTTCAGACCGGCTTCGGAAGGGTCAGGTTAGTATTGTTGCGCACCAGCACACAAATGCTTCAACGTAGCATTCACTTATGCTAATTGATTTGTTTTGAACACTTAGTTTATCTCACATTGCTCAGACTTGGTAAGGTGGAGAGCAACTTGGTTTTCCCAAACTTTCTATATTTTTAAGACCCTGCATGCTTTGCTCGACAGTAAATAAAGCGAAGATAACATTTAATATTGTTATATTGTTCCCTCCAAACATTTAAGTATGAGGCGTGAGAAAATTCCTGTTATATTGTTCCTCCAAATTGCGGAATATTGTGTTTTGCACATAGACTGAGAGATCTCTAGCTGCTATAGAAAGCTGGATATAACTTAGAGTATAGACTATAGAGTGTATACACACTTATTTTGCATTGTGATATTAAATATGCCTTAAATTTTTCAATGAGACCATTAAAAAAAACTTGCATTTGTGGACAGTGATCAGTTGTCTCAGTGAAATAAGAGTTGCTGGTGAGAAAAGGATAATGTTGTCTTGTCTGGCTAATTATAAATTATATTATTGTTCAAAACTATTCCAATAACTCAAAATTTTCTATCCTTGATGTTGAGGTATCATCAGTGCAACATACTATATACCTACTCTGTTTTATGCATGTCCATGATGTGGAGATGCATGAACAAAAAGAGAGAAGTTAAAGAATCTGAACATGAAAAGTGTCGGTTAACTTAATCATGGACCAAAGGGCGACATTCTTGCTATGATTTTTGTCTGAAATTGATCCTACTAGTTAAGACAAATAGATCCTAAATACTGTATTATGACTGCCAGTAATACAAACATCCAAAATTTGATCCTATCTTGCTTAGTCAGATCCAACAAGTTGCTCTCGATTGTTCCTTATGATAAGCTTTTCTCTAATATTGCATAATTCCACCTGCAGGCTTTGAACAATCTTGGTGGTGTTTATGTTGATTGTGAGAAGTTAGACGCAGCAGCTGATTGCTACACGAGTGCTTTGAAGATCCGACACACTAGGGCACATCAAGGTCTTGCCCGTGTTCATTTTCTCAGGAATAACAGGGATGCTGCATATGAAGAAATGACAAAGTTGATAGAGAAAGCTAAAAACAATGCTTCAGCTTATGAGAAACGTTCGGAATATTGTGAACGAGAGCAAACTATGACAGATTTGCAAATAGTGACCCAGTTGGATCCATTACGTGTTTACCCGTACAGATACCGTGCAGCAGGTAAAAAGACTAAAGTTTACTTAATAGTTGAGAATTACCTTTAGTTTTGAATACTATGTTACTATGTAGGTTACTCTATACCTTATCTTGGCTTCTGCATGGAGAACTGTTAATTTGTTCATCATCCTTGCTGGACAAAACAGATACTTTGTTGCTACCATCTTTTAAGTAGAGTAAATGTCTGCTGTCATTACTGAATCTTCTTTTTGTCAGAGCAAATTTAGTTAGTGAACTATTGACTGAACTGCACCATTGCAGTATTCCTTACCTATAATTTCCTCTGTGTATTCATTTCTCTTATTTGAACATGCAACTTTCAACACTGAAAGCGTGTTTTATATCTGATGTAGTTGTTTTTTAAGAAATGGAGTAGTTAAAAGATTTTTGATGGCTTGGTTTGCAGTACTGATGGATAGTCACAAGGAGAAAGAAGCAATTGCAGAGCTAACCAGGGCGATTGCATTCAAAGCTGACCTCCACCTATTGCATCTTCGCGCGGCGTTCCACGAGCATATCGGGGATGTCCCCAGCGCTCTTCGCGACTGTCGAGCCGCCCTTTCTCTGGATCCAAATCACCAAGAAATGCTGGAGCTTCAGAAACGCGTGAACAGCCAAGAGCCCTAACAAAAAATTGTGGTGCCACTTGGTGCATTGCATACCATGATTTTTGCGCTCATAGGTGCGCCTCATGACAGCCCTTGACTCCATCCAATTTTCTTCATTTCTTTGTTAATTACTGTAATATGATGTATTCAGCAAGAAAGGAAAAATGAAAGCACTAGTTCTTTGGAAGCCATCATCGATGAATCTTAGCACTCGATGACTGCTGGCTTTTGTAAAAGTAATGCCTAATCACTGAACTGTTGTCTCCTGGAAATGAAAATCACCGTGCATGATGTAACTTTCAGGCCCCTATTTTAGCTCCCAATTTTTTCTGTAATGAACCTTGCATGCAAATTTTGCACCATTTTAGACCTACTTTACCTGTGGGTTTTACAGTCATCAGATGGTGTATTAACATGTGTAAATGACGCGTCCCTTATATTTAGGGGAGTTTCTGCTTTCCCTTCAGAGTAAAGTACAGCTTGGTTGCACTTGCAGCATCAACCCCTTTTTTAGAGTTGCTCCTGCATGATTGCAATTTCAATGGCTTTTCCTTTGCCTTCTTTTGTCAGTGCATATCTTCACCTTCTCTTTCTCTGAACATTGGTGTACTTCTTCTTTCTTCTTTTTCTTCTGGCTTATATGATCCATAACCAAAAATTGAATTTTGAATCTTAATTTTGGAGTTGATTTTGAGGGGGGTTTGCACCGTTGTTTATTTTACATAATTGATTTTTTTTAAATCGTTATTAAAAACACAGGTAAAAAAAAAGAGATGTTGAATTTGGATCTGACATATGCCCCATATGTTTCATTTTAGTTTTGTTTTTGCTCACTAGCATGACACACCTGCTGAAACAGCTATCCATATCTAATAATCTAAAGCTTTTGCTAGCTTTTGATTGGTCCACTTGGCGTCTCTTACTTTGAAGAAAAAATCATAAATTTATACTAGAGAAAAAACACCTAATCATATGTGAGGAAAAATCTAGAGAAAAATATCACATATGGATTCTAGAGGCTTCCAAAACTATCTCCCTTTCCAACCACAAACTTCTACTCCTTTGTCTTCTATAAATATACCACACATACTCGCTACTCCTATAACTCTAAAATATATAGTAAACTCAAAATTATTAAGAAAAAACAAATCTAAAACAACAAATTTACATTTATTTTCCTTCTTTAAATATCCTATACCTACTCGTTACTCCTATAACTCAGAATATGTAGTAAACCCAAAATTATTATTAAAAAAATCCAAAAAAAGAAAATAACCTTGAAAAATCTAAAAAAAGAAAGAAGACAAACTTATATCATGAAATAGGATCATTAATACCTCCGCAGCTTAAAAAAATGATTGTATTTTTTTGTTAAACATGATATGTTTAAAAAACTCTGAATATATTAAATGATTGATCTTTAAAAAAAATTCAAATTCACAAGCACACCAATTTTATCATTTATTATTTTTGAGTGATAAGTATATATATATATATTCTGATTAGCAAGTGTGCCAACGACACGCCGATTTTCTAGTACTGTCTCGTTACGCTATTTAACATGATTTTACGGGATAGTTTTAGAATTGAGATCAAAGGGTTGCGATTAAAAATGAACTCGATAGAGAGGGACTTAAAGTGTACTTAATCACGGTGAGGCAGAGTGGAAGAGCGCGTTTGCAAAAGACCAAAACCCCATCTTTCTTCCCATGGCCGCCTCCGCCACCGCCACTATGGCCGCCACCGCCACTGGCGCCGGCGCCGGGCTCCTCAGCCGCTGGACTCTACTCTCCTGTACACGACGAGGGTACGATCTCCACTCTTCCCGTGATAAGTCTTAAAAACCCTAATCCTTATTTATTTTTTCCGTGCCCATCCGCCGCGACGACAACCGGCGCCGCCGCATCTACGCCACCTGCGTGGTTCGCACGTCTCTTCTACACTTCGCAGACACCCCTACCATCCTAGCCACTGCCCGGCGGCTTACTTATCCGTGATCTCGGTCGGGAGATGGACCTGTTGCGGGCTGATTTCAACGTCCTCATGATAGAGTTTCAGCTGATGAAATCTAACATTGAGTGAGCCATAAATCTGAGATTGCAATTTGGTGCAAAATGTTTTGTGAATTTGGTGCAAAATGTTTTGTGCGAAAATGTTTTCTCATCGATGTTTTCCTTTTCGAACTGATAGGGTGGACTCCATTAAGCTCACCGCAAATGCCCACCAGGATAGCTTCCTGATGCTCGCCGCCGGCTAACTGTCTTGATGACCTTGGCAACTTGTTATCCGCAGACCAAGAAGGCAGATAAAGTTTTCATGATTTTTCAACCACACTGCCCGCTGAGCAAGAAGGGGAAAGGAGGGGTGATCATTTCCCCCGCCAACGTACCAAGAAAACTGCCACCCCCACACCCATATCCAAGGAGGTGCTCAAGTCAGCAAATGAATAGGTGCCCGAGTAGGTGCTCGAGGTCGAGCTCACCTATAGATTTCTTGAGTATGTACTGAAGTTGTATAATATAGCTTGAGTATGTGCTGAAGTTGTATAATCTAGACTTTTGGAGTTTGTATGGTATTATGTTAAACCCAAAGCTAGCTTCCCTGTTGATCACTTGATTGTGAACATTTATTCAATCATATGTCTACAGCAGCAAGGCATATGTTGTGGTGCCATCGCAATGCCATCTATTTTGTTGCAACTCTGTGGTTAAACTTGTGTAAGACACTCCATTTCCATTGCAGCTATTATTGAAACTTTTTGGTACATGAGTTTTCATATCCTATCTGCCTGTTTGTTGATAATTAAATATTGTTCTGTATTTTTTTTTCTTTTATTCTTATCATTTCCTTTCTTTTGGATTCCTCCCCTAAGGTTTTCTGGAGAACCACCCCTAAGGTTTTCTGGAGAACCAACAATGACTTCTGTTCTATGGTAGGTTTTTTTTCCTAAAAGTGTTCTATTTCGTTTGTTCCAATGCGTGGTTCGCATGACGTCTCTTCTATCACTTCGGCAGACACCCCCTACCATTTCCTAGCCACTGCCCCGGCGGCTTTTACTTATCCGTGATCTTCGGTCGGGGAGATGGACCTGTGCGGCTGATTTCAACGTCCTCATGATAGAGTTTTCAGCTGATGAAAATCTAACATTGGAGGTGGAGGCCATAAATCTGAGGATTGCAATTTGGTGAAAAAATGTTTTGTGAAATTTGGTGGCAAATGTTTGTGCGAAAATGTTTTCTCTCAAATCGATGTTTTCCTTTTCGAACTGATAGGCGTGGACTCCATTAAGCTCACCGCAAATCCCAACAGGGGATAGCATTCCTGATGCTCCGCCGCCTGGCTTAACTGTCTTGATGACCGCTTAGGCAACTTGTATACCGCAGACCAAGAAAGGCAGATAAAGGTTTCATGATTTTCAACCACACTGGCCCCGGCTGAGCAAAGGAAGGGGGAAAGGGAGGGGTGATCATTTCCCCCGCCAACGTACCCAAGAAAACTGCCACCGCGAGCGGACCCCACAACCCATATCCAAGGAGGTGCTCAGTCAGCAAATGAATAAGTGCCCCGAGTAGGTGCTCGAGGGTCGAGCTTCACGCTATTAGATTTCTTGAGTATGTACTGAAGTTGTAATAATATAGCTTGAGTATGTTGCTGAAGTTTGTATAATCTAGACTTTTGGAGTTTGTATGGTATTATGTTTGTTAACCCAAAGCTAGCTTCCTGTTTGATCACTTGATTGTTGAAACATTTATTCAATCATATGTCTACAGGCAGCAAGGCAATATGTTGTGGTGCCATCGCAATGGCATCTATTGTTGCAAACTCTGTGTTAACTTGTGTGAGAAACCACTCATTCTGCACTGAGGCACTGATAGACATACATGGAATTCCGTGCACTTTAGGTTCTATTGTACATCAATGACAAAATGAGTTGATTTTATTCTTTTGTTACGTACACACTTTTCTAAGTAAAAGGAAACAACAAACTTTTCTAATTGATAGATTAATTTCCATGATCGCATCCTCCTTGAATTTCGGTTCACTTCTTGGATAAGTTTTCCTTTTTATAGATTAATTTTTATTAACCGGAATATAGGGCAGGAATCCGACTATTGGTGGATGTGAATAATTCTCTAAGATTACAAAATTTTAACTGTGTACAAAATCACGCTTCTGTGGGACAAAATGAAGGCTCATTGGCTAGGATGACGAGAGATGGGGGAATGGAGAGAAATATGGATGGGGAGTGAATGAGTAGGTCTTTGTTTTTCCATTTCTTTATTTTTATGTCTATTGGGGATATGTGGGCAACATGTGCTCCATTATTTTTATTATTTTGTGGGCTAACCATGGAACAGTATTTTTTTTTGTCACACCCGAATTTCCTTTCCACGCCTAAATTGAAAGCTTAAAATGTCTCAAGAAAATTACCTGTGTAAACAGATAAACCTGATAATTAATGCAAATAATAATGGAATTGGCATGTGAATGTTTCTTGTTCTACATGTTCGAAAATACGGCTAACAAGATTTTTATGTGGAATTTTTCAGAATATTTTAAATCCCTGGAAAAATTCTTTTTCTTTTTCTTTCTTTTTTCTTTTTCTTTTTCTTTGAATGGCCGCCGCCATTCTCCTTCTTCTCCCTCCCGCTGGGCGGCGAAGGCAAGGCCGCTAGGCTGGAGGCTGTGCCGCCACCTCCTCTCACTCGGGTCACCGATCAGGTGGGGCCCAGCCGTGGACGTCTCCACCTGCGCGGGGCCGCTGCGCCCTGCAACCGCGGCCGGGCC
>JAJSRW010002446.1:0-24983 GCA_022414725.1 Microglena sp. YARC | reverse complement strand
GTTTACTTTTAAACCCCGCAATTTAACCAACGAAAAAGCAACCTGCATGCGTCATCAGCGGATACCATTTACGTGATGCTGCTCAGCCAGAACATTTTTTTTCAAACCTTTACCGAAAAAAGAAATTTAGATTGCCCGTAAAGCCTAGAAAACCTCCATTGCAATATCCGCAGAAAGTAAGGAAAGCCGGTTAATGAAATGGTAGATAAAGCCCAGTCGGCTGCCGGTTTGCCACCATACCCAATCCGGCTACTGATTATGGTTTTATGTACCAGCATAGTTTTTGATGATCTTTGTTATGGACACCCACTGGGGATATGTATGGCTATGGAACCAAATGCGCATGCCGGCGGAACATCTGGTTAATTAGATAATGACTTTAAGTACAGCCAAAACAGGGGTAAAATCCTTTGCTTACTTTTTTAGTTAGAGCGGGCAGGCTAAAACCAATAAGTTAAAAAGCATAAAAATATAAATGGGACTAAAAAGAAAATCGCCACATTACTGATCAATATGATAGCAGTTTTGCCAATACCCATGTTTTACCAATAATGCCAAAAATACGGCTAATTATCCGAAATCTGATAGATTATTTGCTGCTAAATAATGGAGGGCGGTTACTTTAGGAAGCATAAAGCAGGTGCTTGCGCTTGCGGACGCCATAGTATTATGCTTAAATTCCTCCTGCGCGATAAAAACGCCTCGTCACTTTTGATAACATCAGTTCTTCGTCAAAACCGGCTTATTCATATAGTCATCCGGCTCCGAGGGCCAAAAACCCGCGTGTCTTAGTACTTGTGGTTGTATCTGCAGTAATTACAATAATTGGAATCGTTGTTTTGTTTATACCGGTTAAGTTATTTCTGATGGCAGAAATGGCCTCGTAACCATCCATAACAGGCATTTGCAGGTCCATTAAATTAAGTCAATGGTGTCATCACTCTTCAGTATCTTCAGGCACTCCGCTCCATTATCGCAGATACTTACCTTTGTATTTTTCCAGTCTTCCAGCATCATCTGAATGATCATTTGATTCATTGGATTATCTTCAACAACCAAAATATGTTTTCCTAAAAGATCATGTTCATCTTCTGGATACAGATTAATCGTTTTGATGATTTCCTGAACAGGATAAGTGAGCAGAATTTCACAGGTAGTGCCCGTATCCGCTGCGCTATCAATATTTATTTTACCCTGATGCAAATCAATTAAAACTTTAACGATACTTAAGCCTATTCCAAAACCACCGTGTTTTCTTTTATTGTCAGACCTGTTTTGAGAAATAAACTAAAAATAATTCCCAGCTTTTCTTTGGGAATGCCGATCCCTGTATCTTTAATACTAATCTGCAGGGTCAATATGTTTTGTTCTATCGCTGATTTGACTTGCATTGTGACATTTCCCTGGGAGGTGAATTTAATGGCATTGCCAAGTACATTGTGAATAATTTGCTCAAGCCTTACCGGATCACCAAGCAGCATAACGTCCTCGTCAGCGACTTTATAAAGCTAAATTTCAGGCCTTTATCTTTACACTGTTTCTCTGCGCTTAATGAAAGTTTATTTAAGATATTAACCGGATTAAAATTTACTTTTTCGAGCTTTAGCTCACCTTTTTCAACCTTGGAGAAATCAATAATGTCATTTACTGAGGAAATTAAACCATGTGATGCGTATTTGATTATCTCACAATTTGCGATTACCCTCGGGTCGGTACTATCTTTTTCCATGATTGAAGCAAGCCCGAGAATTGCATTCAAAGGCGTTCTCAGTTCATGGCTCATATTGGAAAGAAAGTAAGATTTCATATCGCTCATTTCTTCTGATTTCTGTAGTGCGAGGATTTGAAGCTCTTCCTTTTTATTTCGGAGCATTCGAATTCGGTTTGCCATGGAGAGGGATAAGGCAACGATTTCTAAGCCAATTCCAATTTTGGTTATATTGTTTATAGAAAGGTCGTCGGCTAAAATACCGAATCTTGTTATTATTCCGTAATAATGGTTAAGGCCAGAATTACAATACCTGTAGTATAGAATAGATCAATAAGCTGTCTTTTGTAAAGGATTACACTAATGGATAGGAAAATGATAAGCAGCCAAGCAATATTATAATATTGATAAGCAGATAGCCATATTTTAATAGGACCGGGCATAAAATAATACCAATAAGCAAAAGTGCTAATGAAATATAAAGAGGGGTAAAAACTTTATTGATTCTTTGATTTTTTCGCTTGATCTCCAAAAATTCCTGACTATATCTTGCGAAAAAAAAGCTACAAAGTATACCAGAAATGATGACCGCATGAAGGCTTAGCCAGGAATTTCCGGTACCGATGTATTGATGATAAAAACCATCCAGAGCAAAATTGGCAAAGGCCTACAGAAACCACATAAAGCGCATAATACAGAAGGACAATTCCTTCATGGCCAAGTAGAAAAAGAAGTAAGTAGTAGCAATTACGGTAAGTATGCCATAAAAAATACCCATTATCAAATATTCACCAGCCGTGCGTTCGAGCAAACTTTGCTGGCTGATCAGCAACAATGGCAGACTGTTTTCCTGTCCATCATTTCTAATGTCTGCAAATGCCTTCTTTGTTTCGCCCGGTTCCAGAACTATCTTTAAAAATTGTTTTGCCTGCTTTTCACACTTCTGCTTGGAAAGGGTAGTCATCACCACTTTTTTGAGATTCAATTTTGTTATGGGCATCAATTAAATAAAGATTTACCTGATTTGTTGACGGTTCTGCTATTTGTAGGTAATAGGTTAAGGGCGTTTTGGTCGTGTTTTTTAATTGAAATATTAGCCAGTAATTGCAACTCGTGAAACCAAGATTACCTAATTTTTCCGCTTAACTTTTTGAAAGGAAGCTTTCCGATGTTACTAACGATTTCATTTAATGCTACCGTTTTTGAGCCAGTATTAAGTATTTGCGCATGATTTAGTATCGATAGTTCCTCAGGTAAATTATCTTCGCGAAATTGGTATTGGGCTTTAGCTTTTAATAAGCAAAGCAATAAAAGCGATAAGGTAAACAGTATTCTCACAATAGACCATTGGAGTGAGGCTAATGTCTGCCTACTCACGCATTAAAAAAATTGAATTATTACAGCAATTGAATTCGACCTTTAAGGATATAAATAAGCAGTAAATGTAATAGAAAATTTGAAAATTACAGTTGCCTGTTGGCATTTTTTTAGATTGTCTGCGGCACAATGAAAATTTCCTTGGAATATGTTGCTGAAAAAATTAATTAAATTTGGGTATAATTTAATACGGATTTTGGTAGTCCAGATAAATAGAAATTGGGTGATAAATTTATGGCTACTATGGTTCTGATAAAATTTATTACATGTCTTCAAAGAAAAAATTCTTTTTGCCGACAGTACTTCGGGTAATACTATGAGATTTTTTAGGGTAATTAGAAGTTTAAACAGAGATATTAAAGCCACTGCCAGCCTGGGATAAGAAAAGATTTGGGACACCAACCATTTTCTTGATCATTGCTGAGCTCGAACCAGCGCCCCTCTGATTAATCCCGCACGTGCGGACTCTAACCAGCTGAGCCAAAATTCCAGTCAGCATTTCTCCTTTACCATACGCTCAATCAACTTCCGGCTTCTGGCTTTTGATTAATCGTTCCAGACGAATTGCTTCAGCCTCTACATGCCCACAAGAGAACACGGCTTCCAAATGCCAGGGCCTGTGCTTTGAGGTAAATTGTGCTAACAGCTAAGTTGTTGTGCTCCTCAAGTCAGCGGACATAATCACCGGTGTATCTAACATAGTAAAGAGACTATAAACAAAAAACCCACAACTTTCGTTGCGGTTTTGCTCCTTCTGCTGGGCTCGAACCAGCGACCCTCTGATTAACAGCGGCCCACAAGGCTTTTGTTTAGATTGTCAATATTTTCTTTATTTATTTTGTTTTAAAACAGTCAGTTTTATAAAATTATTCATATCTTAAATATTGAATTCACAGTTATTTAGGATAAAGTTTGGTGCAAATTTGTGCAATGAAGATGATTTTTTTGAAAGAGCTACTATTTGCTCTTCAAGATACTGGAAGATGGAAAATGGCGATTGTTCGATAAATTAAGAGTGTTTTCATCGAGAAATTATAAGATCGGGTTATATGTGAGTAAAGACGATTCAAGCAGCTTAGTTTGAGTCATTTTCCGCGGGGGAGATATAAAAGATTCAGATTAAGCTGAAAGCTATTGAATCAAAGCCAATCGAGGGGTAAACATATTAAGAATTCTCGTTCCTAAAGTTTGAAGATTCTGTTAAAGGCAAGGATCGAGTGGTCAATAACTTTTTCCACTTTAAGGAATATATGAGTTTTATTTTAAAGCGAAGACAGGATTGGGGTTCACCGAATTATAGTATTTATTTAATTTATCGTGTTCTTTTATCTTGTTACTTTGCAGTACGTATTTCCTAAGCAAGAGTTTTTAAATCCTGCATTGCTTTACGTACCTTGTTCTCAGCAGCACTATTTCCTGCATTATAAAATTTTTCTACATCTGATTCGTAGCGAAATGGTTCCCTTTAATTTTCGTAAATTTTTCCATTTTTGTTAGTTGATCAAATTAATAATGAAATAGATAATTTTTCTTGCGGCTAAAGGTATTATTTTTTAATTTAACTATTTGACCTACGCTATAAAAAGAACAATTGCTTCAATGAAAGCCTAGAAAGTATTTAAATGGTGAACTAATTAAGCCACCGTGAGCGATTGGAAAATAAAATCCGCAGGTACGAGGATTGTAATGGAAAGCGCGGTTTTCAAAGTTCAGGCTCTAAACCGCTGTGATCAGTGTTGGCATCATACGAGGGATCAAAAGTTTTGGACATCAATTCCAGGCAGGCAGAAAGAGGTCAACAGCAATAGGGAAAGTTAATTGGCGGAACATATCCGCGATAAGGAGAAAAATAGCTTATGTGTTATTACAATGTATAAGCGGTGGAATACAAGAGCTGGTTTATCAGCTTAAACAGTTAGAAAAAGTAATAAAAAATTTATGTTTTTTTTTTAGATGTTGGCGTACATAATGGATTCAATATGCGCAATTATCGTCCCTAGCCGGTGAACGAAGTGACTTTAAGAATCCTCCACAGCTGAATAGTATACCGTCCTTAATTTACCTTTTAGTTTACAAAACTTCGTAGAGCAAATTGTTGGCTAAAGAGGAATAAGTAAAGAAACAAGAAATAACACACCAATTTCAACAATTAGTTAATGGTTCAGCGCAAATTTTGCTCTTCCTTATGTTTGAGCATTTTTTAACTCTAGGAAAAGAAGTAGCAATACAGTTGCGTAAGTAAAGAACACTGATTTTCTTACAACAAAACCTGTTTAAATATTGTAGCAAATCGTGAAATCAAAAAATATTTGTTTAAGCGACAATGTTAATTTTAAATTTATTATCTTGCTTATCGGTAAGCAAGATACCTAATCACTATTTGAAAAGATGAGCAATTTTAAACAGGAAATAAGTATTTTAGAATTCGGGATGAGATACAGTGCTAATGATATTAACAATTGCATGCGCGACCTAATACATTATGCGGTGAATGTAGAAAATGTTGGATTAAAAAGATTTTGGTTAGGTGAACATCATTACAACAGCGCTCTAGCTAGCTTTTCATCGCCGGAGATGTTATTGCCAGTTTTACTATCTGAAACTAAACGGATTAATATCGGTATAGCAGGAACCTTATTGAACTATTATTCTCCTTACAAAATAGCAGTAGATTATAAACTTTTAGCGAATATATATCCAAAAAGGGTTGATCTAGGGTTTGCGAACGGAAAAGTCAATTTACCAGTTGCAAGGCTACTACTAAACCGACGGGTGACAAAAAGTCCCGATAAATTTTACAAAAACTTGAATCTCATTTGCCAGCTACTATATGATGAAGAAAAAATGATATCCAAGAAACTGGTAATCCCCCCTAAACATGGTCTTATTCCAAATTGCTTTTTATTGACGAATAACTTTGACAACTTAGAGCTAGCTATTAACCTAGGCTTAAACTATGTGAAGTCTATGATGCATGTTCAGACTGATTTTGTAGATGAACTAGAATCTATCGTAACTTTCAAACAACGTTTTCTGGCAAAGAACTGTCGAGAGCCCACAATTTCTCTTGCGGCAACGATATGTGTTGCTCAGCAAAAGCGAGATGCCTATGAAAAACTTGAAACCATTACTAAAATTAATAGTGGAGTCAAGCCTCTGAATGTGATCTTTGGAGATATGGATGACCTCAGGTCGTCATTGTTACGTTTTAAAGAACAATATGGTGTCAACGAACTAATACTAAATGATTGTTCACCTTCTCAGGATGACAAGCTTAGGACATTGGAAATGTTAGATAAAATTTGATTTTTGAACAATTCCAGAAAATATGAACTGACAAAATTTAATATAATGCCTATCTAAAATTAAGAATTACAAGCTGCTCTCATGTCGAAACTTAAAACTTTAACATTTCCTGTATTCACATTATGCGTAGTTTTTGGACTAAACTTGTTCGCACAGGTAAATACCAAAAACTATGTTATAAAAAATTTTTATGAAATACCTTCAATAAGCCTCAATGATCCTCAATTTAAGAATTTCGCAGAAATCGGCAAATCTATAGGAGATTCGCGAATTGTGCTTCTAGGAGAACAAGATCATGGTGACGCAGCCACTTTTTTTGTCAAAACACAGCTAGTCAAATACCTTCATGAAACGAAAGATTTTAATGTCCTCGCTTTTGAGAGTGACTTTTTTGGACTAAATCTCGGATGGGATAATTTACCTAAGACGATGAAAAAATAAGATCATTTCTTAAAAAAGAACATTTATAGCATTTGGTCTAATTGTGATGCATGTGAGGATCTTCTTTACAATTACATACCAAAAACGTTTAAGACCAAAAGCCACTTCTGGTTTCTGGTTTTGATTCTCAATTGACTCTTGATTACAGCAAACTTATCTAAAAAAGTATATTGATAGCCTCCTGCCTTTAAGTATTATCAACAAAGATAGCTTAGCATACTATAGACAAAGTTTTGCAGAAATAGTTGATTCCATCAGTATATCTTCTAGTCTTTCAAAGCATCAGTTCTACAGCTCTATTTTGGATAGAGTAGAAAAAAGATTAGATATTTCACAATCGAGGTTCGGTCGCCAAATTTTCGACAATCTTCGTACTAATGTAAATTTTGCAATATCCTTTCTTTCAAAAACCCCTAATTCAAAAGAATTGCGTGACGCCCAGATGGCAAAGAACTTATTATGGCTTTTGAAATATAAATTCCCTAATGAAAAATTTATTGTATGGGCATCAAATGCGCATATTGTTAAAAGGAGTGACTTAGCTAAAGTCGGACGTTTACAAGAAAAAAGTATGTCACAGTTTATCACCGAGTCCGCATATCGACCTAAACTGTATTCAATTGGATTTACCTCGAATAATGGTATTGCTGGAAGGCTAAAAACTGAGAACTATAAGATTTTACCTGCACTTAAAAATAGTTTTGAATCATGGATTTCGGAAAGCGCCAAATTCGGTTTTCTTAATCTTCAAAGTATTAATGGAAAAAATGTTCCGAATGAACCTTTCTTAATGAAGGGTATTGGCCATTATTATAACTACGCTATCTGGTCCAAAATGTACGATGGGCTTTTTTACATTCGGGATATGTATGCCTGCAAGAGTTTATCTGAAATTCAATGATTTTAAAGGTATGATAAGAATTTCATGGACTATAGATGACGGCCCGTCAGCATTTACAGATTTTCTGTTAAAAGAATTTGATAGATTGAAGATATATAATATAACCTGGTTTATTTCAAGATACCAGGTTCTTGCGGTGTAATTATTACGATGTTTAATTTCAACTAACAAAATTTAGGAAGGGGAAATTGCTACACGAAGGAATTGAATTCCTAATCAGATTCAAAAAAACCGGTTTCCAGCGAAACGAGTTATATTTCAGCAGTTTTTAGATGATGCGCTAGCTCATTTAAAGATTTCATAAATGAACTCCGATTCTAGGCGGAATAGTGCGCTAAAATTATTAGACTTCCTTGGGAGGTGAAATTGTCTGGAAATAGTATTGCTACCTAAAGCCTATAGGAGCAACCAAGTGAGTTGAAAGTTTCCTTTTGGCCAATCGCATCATGAGCTATCTTCCAATAAAACAAGATTATTTACAGGTTTCGGAGCGGATTATTCTAAGCTTACAAAATTGTTTAACTGAAAACTGAATCTTAAAATTTTGGAATGATCATCAAAGGGGAGCGTTACCACTCTTAGGAGGCAATTAAGTCTTTGCAATAGTTGGACAGGCAGAATGTTCTGGAATCGCTCGAAGGAAAGGGGGGCGACAAATTAACCTAGTACAAGCTAAAGCAAAGAAAAAAAATGGGTATCAAAGAGTATGGACAAGGAATTTTTGGAAAGAATGGTTCAATTCTCATTTAGCTGATTGGTATTCGGACCAGTCATTTAATGGTTTTGTCTCAATGATACGACTATTTCTTAGATAAAAGAAGATAATTTCAGGATATTTAAATATATCCTGAATTACGCAAAAACAAGGTAGATGTGCCTTCTTGCACACTAAGTAAAACATTTATTTCAAGAAATCAGGACAAATTAACCCAAAGATGAAATACAAAAACCTTTCCTAAATTTATTTACAGATACCTGCTCTGCCAATCAACTATACCAGTAAAAAAGGCTTGGACATCCTTTTTTAATCAGAAGGCCAATATACTTTAGCATCACCTGACTTGCATCTTTCAATTTCCAAAAAACACAGCATCTAAGGTCATAGTATAAGTTACCAGATAAAACTTAAATTTTCTCTAATAAATATTTGTCCAGAATGATGAGCAGATGCACTCCTTTTGGATATTTTCGCCGGCATACGGTCATCAGAAGACATTGCAATGGCGCAAAAATTCAGAAAAATCGTTATTTACCTACGGATTAATATTTTTCACTCAGTTACGAGGACTAGCATATAGAATTCCTTATGTCGCACTTAATACAAAAATGCATTAGAAAATATTCCGGCAAGTAAGAAAACGATATCGATTTATCCCCAAACTCAAGCGCCATATACCCATGATAATAACGATAATGTTGAGTTTAACTACAGGGCAATGTAATTCGTAAACATTATTTATCTCGAAAATAGAAAAAATGATTAATCTTTTAGAAGAAATCCTAGCTTAAGTCAGTTCTAAGTGCGAATAAACTAAACATGAGATTAAAATAAGTTTAAATATCTCTCCATGGCCATTAATTTACACCGATGCTTCCGAGTATGCCAATTTCGCCACTCTCAAATCAAATTTAATACAGTGAATTGGATCCTGGTGTTTACCTAGAAGACTTACTTAAAACATGATTTACAAACTAACACCAAAGAGTCCCCGAGAATAATTTGATTAACGCAAACTCCGAATCCATTTCAAGATAAGCTTTAATTATATTGAATTCCTGCCCATTGGAAGGCCTCTGTCTATTATAAAAATCCTCGAAGGAGGAAATTATTAAATTAAATTTAGGGTATGATCGTAAGTTTTTTATTTCAAACTGACCTGAAGTACAAGAATAAATGCAGAGCCATCATTAAATCATATGTTAATTAAAAACAACGTTAGCGAAGGAATAACAATCCTCAATTCGTTTAAGCCCACATTAATTCCAGTGCCATTAACAGCTTTTAAGAAAATTTTACTGCTAGATATGAGAATGAGAGGTTCCACTTTTGAAGTATTAGATTGCGGATATCGGGATAAACTTTTTAAAACTCAGCACCTGGTTCGCGGTGCAATCCATCCATGATCTATATATTCAATAATCGTTCTTCACCTCGGCGGCAGGTTGTCAACAGTAAATTTGAAAGAAATTTTCCTTGTATTAATAAATTTCTAGAATCATAACTCATAACAAGACACTAGAGGTAGAAATTTCAGAAGGAAGAGAAATAATGGGAAATTTCGGGAAAAACTGGAGAAATTACCAACCACTTTTAGTTGTCTAATTTGAAAGTTTTGAAAAAATTAGGCCGAAAATAATTGATAAATTTAATTTCCAATTGGGGCCGTTGTGGCTCCTCAGCCGTAAAAATCTATTATCTAGGATATTGTCATTTGGATGAGCGAATTAAGAACATGCTCTCAACAAATAACGATTTTGAAAAAAAACACCTTATCAGAAGGAAAAAATTTAATTGCGAAATAGTTTTCATTTACCGGAGTCAAGAAACTGGCAATGTACTTCATAGGCCTATTTTGCGTGATCATTGAAATTAACTATCTTTCCAATCATGGTATCATCGTCCCAAAATATGATAGATATTTCAGACATATAATATATCTGTTCAAAAGACCGAAATTCAAACTTGTCCTTAGATCGAAAGAAGTTAAACAAGG
The DNA here is from genome assembly GCA_022414725.1 of Microglena sp. YARC. Lineage (NCBI taxonomy): Eukaryota > Viridiplantae > Chlorophyta > Chlorophyceae > Chlamydomonadales > Chlamydomonadaceae > Microglena > Microglena sp. YARC. The sequence goes on along the minus strand of JAJSRW010002446.1, from coordinate 14,536 downwards.
AAATCATTCCTAGACTCTCGACAGCACATAATTTCAACTTCAACACCTTACCTATCTATCAGTTTTTGTGTTTAATTCAAACGATGGATCCTGGGATAATTTACCAACCACTTTTAGTTGTCTAATTGAAGTTTTGAAAATAGGCGAAAATAATGATAATTTAATTTTCAATTGGGCCTGTTGTGCTCTCAGCCGTAAAATCTATTATCTAGATTTTGTCATTTTGGATGAGGCGATTAAGGAACATGCTTCTAACAATAACGATTTTGAAAAAACAACCTATTCAAGAAAGGAAAATTGAATTTGGCGAAATTTAGTATATTTACGCCGGGTAGTCAAGACTGGCAAATGTCTGTCATAGGCCTATTTTGCGTGATCATGAAAATTAACTATCTTTCCAAATCATGGGTATCGTCCAAAATAGTGATAGATAATTTAGACATATATATAATCTGTCAAAAGACGAAATCAAATTGTCCTTAAGATCGAAGAAGTTAAACAAGGAAATCATTCCTAGACTCTCGACAGCACATAATTTCAACTTCAACATCCTTACCTATCTATCAGTTTTTGTGTTTAATTCAAACTGATGGATCCGTGGTGGTCCTTAATTCATGGGCAATTTAGTGGGGAATAAAGGCTTTTATCCAAGAGTCAAATTTAATAATGTAATACTTTCCTTGGCAAAGTGGCACATCGATTCGAAAATCCTGTCTAAATTGTGTAATACACCTGGTGCCTACCACGAATTTAAAAGCATTAAAAAGCAATTTAGACTTCCCAAGTTTGTAAACATTGTAAAGGGTGATAATAAAATCATGCTCAATTTAGATGAGGCAAAACTCAATAGATGTACTGGTTTTAGAATCTAAAAAACAAACAATGATTGTAATAGAAGAATTTCTATTCGACCAAAGCCATTCGCTAATTAAAAGCGAGAACAATAACTACGTCAATCAATTAATTATTAGCTATTACAAAGAGGAAAAATGATAAAACGGAAATTCTTGCCAGGAGAGGAATGGCTGTATCTTAAAATCTATTTCAGGTCCAAATCTAATAGAGGAAATATTGAATGACTATATTTCACCAATTGTTTTAAATCTATTGGAAAGAAAAATAATAACTAAATTCTTTTTTGTAAGATTTTATGATGAAAGTTTTCACTTACGCCTAAGATTTCATTTAGCCTCTGTTGATAATATCTCTCAAGTGCTGGTAACCGTCAACCGAAGCCTAAAAGGGTTTTGTAGATTCTAGAATGATATCAAAAATCACTATAGACACATATGCAAGAGAACTCGAAAGGTATGGAGTGGATAATATTTCTTCACTAGAGGATTTATTCACGTATGACAGCTTGCAAATACTAACAACGACTAGGTCAGCTCACGAGCCGTGGCTTTCTGGTATAAAATCCATGGATTATATTTTAGAGCGTTTTGAATTTGATGATCTGAGAAAACAGGAATTTTATGAATCCTACTATCAGCAATACTCTTTAGAATTTGGAGGGGGCAAACTTATGAGAGAACAGTTAAGCAAAAAAACAAAGGAAATACGGTAAGACAATTATAGAAATAATGGATCAACGCTTCGATATTTCACAATTGCCTGAGGAAATAATTGAATTAAGAGACAACTCCATTAATAAGCCTGAAAAAGAATCTAAATAAGTCGTCAGATATCCAAGATTTTTATCTTAAAGAGTTTTTCACACATGCACTTCAATCGTATAATAAAGAACAAGCAACGCTTTCATGAATATGTGATTTATAACCTAATGAGTAACTACTATAGATCCAAAATCGCAAGAAACAAGAAATGAGGCTTAAGAACTATCCCTTACACGACAGCTTGACAGTAAGGACTGCGGTCCATCTTGTCTTCACATGATAGCTAAGTACTATGGCAAAAATACGAGTATCCAATATCTAAGGGAAAAATGTGAAATAAATAGAAGTGGGGTAACACTAATGGGCATCAGTAAAGCTGCAGAAGAAATAGGATTTAGAACACTATCTGGGCGAATCAGCTTCGAACAGCTGATTGAAGAGGTTAGTTTTCCCTGTGTAGTTCACTGGAACCAGAATCATTTGTCGTAATATATAAAGGAAGTAAGAAATAAAATCCTTGTAGCTTGACCCGAAGATCGGTATTGTTCAGTATGATAGAAAATTCCTACATCATTGCACTGGAAACTCCAAAGATGAAGTGGAATAGCCATGTTCTTAAAAGAGGCCAGGTCAACATTTCCCAGAGGGAGCCAACAAAAGAGAGCGATAAAGCGGATTAATTTTATCAAATGTTACCGCATTTACTCTAAAACAAAAAATTATTTTACCAAAACTGGAATGCGGATTTATTGTTGGAATGTTATTACAATTTAATGGTCCAGCTATAACTCAATCGGTCGTTTTGAAGTGTCCGGAATTGCAACCGAAAGATATATCGTTTATCAAGATAATTCTTATTGGTCAGGGATGCTGATGTTGCGGTAGCATGGTCGTAGACTTTATTCGATCATGGGTGTTATTACATATTAGCACTAGAAACCAATCTGTCGCTACTCACTGAATTTTTCATAAAACTTCTTAAAGTTACCAACTTGCTTATTTTGACGAAAAAATCCCATAGGTTGATATATGGCAGCAGCGTAATGGGTGATTCACAATAGAATACAAAGTTTTTTAACCAATACCGTTTTAAGCTTTGCTTTTCGATTGTCTTCGTAGTGTAGTTTTGTACCACAATAATTGTTGTTTCTTACTGACCTTAAAACTATTTTTTATTTTCGTGCTGGTAGCCGTGATATATTTATCTTGGATACTAATATTTTTGAAAATTAGGAAAAAATTGGATTACGAAAAGTTCTCCGTTTCTATCCAAAATCCAGGCTCTCACTATTCAGATGATTCAAGGAGCACAAGAAATTCAAAATGTCTAATTTCTGAAAAATTAAAAAGGTGCGGAATTGGGAAAGAGTTCAACGCAAACTATTCAATTATATGAAGTCTTTGAAACGTAAAATCAAAAATTTCAACAAGCTGGAGCAAGTTATAAAATCAAAGCCAAAAATATTGTCATTTACCTTCATTTACCGCAAGTTCAGTTATTAGGGCACATTGACATCTGAGGTGTGATGATTGCTATACAATTTGTTTTAGGGCACTGAATTAGCCTTTCAAACCAATTTATTTCTTTCATTCAATCCACTTCAAGATGCACAAATCAGCATGCGGATAGAATAAATGTTAAATACAACATAAACCTCCCTTGATGAGGAAAACAGAAGAAAGAAAATTTTGTAAAAAACTTCTCCCTAAAGAATTCACATATAGATATCAAAAATCTTTTCTATAAGTATCCCGGATACGAGAAACAATTATTGTTTTACAAGCATAAATGTTCAATTCCAGGGAAAAGACTACTCAATCGTTGAATTCTGGCAGTGGAAAAACTACGTTGCTTAAACTTCTATGAAATTTTACGAAATCTCCGAAGTGAATTAGAGTAGGTGTATTAAATTGATAAGTTTTTAGCCACCTTCCTTTTTGGCGAGAGGTGATGTGGTGTAGTTATTGCAAGACGATATATTTTCTCTGATACGATAGCAAAAAAAATATTGCAGTTGGGAGAAAAACTCCAAATATCACCAACATTATTGAAGCAATTACGTATTGGCTATCTGACTGACTCATAGACAGCCTTCCATTAGGCTATAATTTACAATGATTTGTCCTGATGGAACTGGCTAAGTCAGGGCAAAAACAGTGCGAATATTAATTGCTAGAGCTGTTTATAAGACCACATTATATATCTTTTTAACAAGCCACAAATGCATTAGACGAATAATGAGCGGTCTATAGTAAAAACCTTAACAGTTTTTCATTAACAAAACTGTCGTTTTAAGTTATTGCGCATAGTTAAGTACAGTGAAAAAATGCTGATCAATCATTGTATTGCGGAAGGGTAAAATTCAATGAAATCGGAACCACAGCGAGCTTTCTCAGAAATAAACAAGACTATTTTAAAAATTAGTCTTCAAAACTCAATTGGATTAGGCAATTGATATGGAAACGAAGAAAAAGAACAAGTAAAATTAGGAAATTCATAGCAACGAGGTCAATGAAACTTATTGGAAAAGTAAAAATAGTCGCCTAGTAAACTATGGCTTAGCTATTTTTATGATAATTCTTGTCGGGATCTTTACATTTTCATGGTTTTATTAGATACCCAGATATCGTGAACGGGGAGGCAATATTAAATGCTGAAAATGCCCCAGTAACAGTAATTTCACATACAAATGGAAAGATAGATCAATAATTTGTAAAAGAAGGTGACCATGTTGAATCGGGGCAGACATTAGCGTATATTGAAAGCAATACAAACCCGACATATATAGATTCTCTAGATAATCGGCTTAAAGAAATAGCAGAACGACTCGAAAAAGGCGGAAGTTTTGAGGATATTGACTACAGTTTGCCTACTTATACAAATTTGGGTGAATTGCAATCTTCATTCCAAACATTTTTGATTTCCTTCAACTCTGTAGCACTACTGTTAGATAAAGGATTTTTTAAAAAAACAAGGTCAGAATTGTTAAAAAATATAGAAAATTCTAAAAAAAAATAGCTTTGACTTTAAATAGGCAAAACAACTTTACTTAATGATCTAGAACTAGCCAAACAGGATTATGATGCCATTGCTCTCCTATATGATAAAAAGGTTATCTCTCCACTGGAATTTCGACAAGAAAAAAGCAAATTTCTTGGCAAAAATATACCGGTGGAAAACATAAATGCGTCGTTAAGTAATAACAATTCCAGCGTAAATGCTGATATAAAAGCCCTGATAAAAATGGATCAGGACCTTCTGAGTACTAAACTAGAATTTCTTCAAAAATTTGAAGTCTTTAAGAAATGACATCAGTCTTTGGAGAAGAAAATTTGTCGTTACAGCGCCTATAACTGGCACTATTTCACTTTCTGATGTTGTTGAAGCAGGAAAAAATAGCATATCTAATGAAATCTCTTTATGTAATACCTAGTAATGACAAATACTATGCAGAGATGTGGCTTTCTCAGATAAATTTCGGTAAAGTAAAACTTGGACAATTGGTTAAACTGAAACTTCAAAGCTTTCCTTATCAAGAATATGGCGCAATTGATGGAGAGGTTAGTTTTATCTCCAAGATAGCAAAAGACGGTGTTTTTTTGGTTAAGGCTCGTTTTCCAAAACTAGTGACAGATGAAGGGAAAGAAATTGGATTTCGCAACGGTTTTAAAGCCTCAGGAGAAATTATTACTGATCGAAGCAGACTTTTGGAAAAATGTTTACTTCATTTAAGTCAATCTATAAAAGGAATTAAAAAATGGCAGATCTAAGAATTTTCGACTACTATGACATCAGCGTAATTATGCCATTCTATAAGAAAGCTGCGATATTCTCAAAAACAATCGCTACGAATGCAAATTAATTTGATGAAAAATGGATTAGAGGTTATAATAGTGATGGATGAGTGCTCCGAAAAAAGAAAAGTTTTGGGCATTATTAACACCTATCCATTCATCAATTGGAAAATTATTTGTAACGAGACCACCCACGAATGGCGGAATCCTGCAAAAGCAATTAACGTTGGAATTAGGCATGCAAAATACAGTAACATTTTTATTTTCGGACCTGATTCAGAATTAGCAGTTGATGCATTAAATATTTTTAAAACACTATTCTCTTTATTATAAAGATTGCTATTTTGTTGGAAAAGTCACTTTCCAAAATACTGATTTCGACATAAATGATGTTAAAGATTTAAAACACGCTTACTTTTTAACCTACGGATCCCTCTTTGTCGAAAAGAAGTATCTCGAACAAATTGGTGGATACAACGAAAACTTAACAAGTTGGGGAGGTGACGATGATGAAATACGAGCGAGATTGGAGTTAATTTCGTTAAGAAAATGATTGTGCCAGAAATAAGATTGCTACATCGAGATGAACAAGCTGGGCATAATAGCAGAACATCAAAATCTCACTCCCACAGTAACGCTAAAAGATTATCCATCTTTTATCCTCAAAATATTTTTGTTAACACTAGCCATTGGGGTGGAGACTTCTCAAATATCTTGTTTGATTACAAAGACAATTCGATGCAATATCAACACTCCTATCTTTTTTAGACCAATTTGAAGATTTCGAAATTAAAGATGAAAATATCTTTCTGGACCCTAAAAAAATTGTGGCCCTGATTCCTGTCTTCAACGAAGAGAGCAATATTGTAGAACTTCTGGAACATCTAGCCCCTCTTTGCGATGGTATAATAATTTTAGATGATGGGAGTACCGATCGGACATATGAAATAGCCCAAAATGAGAAATTATTATTAAAGTTACGAAGAAATCGGGGAAGTAAAATTGAGGAGTTGAAGATTAGAAATATATTACTTAGGATTGCAGGGTTTACTAGAAGCGAATGGTTCTTTTTTATGGATGCGGGATGAACGATTTCATTCGAATTATAATAACTTATACAAGGTTATTCAAAATTCCCTTGCGGACAGTGCATGTTTTTATCTCGTTCATATTTGGAATCATAACGATAGGTATAGAATTGACCTTGTAGAAAAAAGCCCCATAACGAACCAGGTCTACTTTTTCGCTGGCGGATGTTTAAAAACCATGGACATTTCGCAAATCTATTTTCATCGAAATGTTCACGTGCCATCTGTTCCATTTAGAGGCAACATATATATCCCACCAATTTTTAATCTTGCATTATGGTATGCGGGACGGAGATATAAGGGCTAAAAAAAAAATAAAATATGATGCTGAGGAGGAACAAAATGAGGTTGATAAATTCAACTATTTTCTTGATGTGAATCCCCAATTGAAAAACATAAAAGAAATCCCAAATCTAAAACCTGTAATCGTTTATAAAAATAACTATGGATAAAATCACTTATTTTGTTTCTGATGACGAGGCAATACAATCTGCAACGGTTTCGCTACCGTATTTATAGAGAGAATATTTCCCAACAGGTTTTCTCAGCGTAACGATACATTCAGCTCAAACTAATTTAGATTATCTTGGTATTCCTAAAGAGTTTGTAGATTTCCTTAACCCAAACATATCGCCAAATTTTTCGATAACTAAACGTTGAGACAGACGAAAAAAAATGCTACTTTATTTTAAAGGACATTAAAGACGATCCGAATTTCTTAATTTCATTACAAGTAATAAAAGCGTTTAATCTTTTGCAAAGGATAAATTTCGTGATGATTGTACCAGAAAGTATGATTCCGGCAATTAGTTGTTGTGCTAATGAGAATATCAGGTTTCAAGGTTATCGGGAATCAATGAAGCTCTCAAACTTTTCCTTGTTTTAGGTCAAGTGAATATTATTATTGTCGATCTTTTGGAATACCAGCGATTGTGACTGGCTAAACGAGGCTTTGGGGTGCAATGTGATGAATGAAAGTTTCAACATTTTAATAGGTATTTGAGGGAGATGGCATGGTGTTCTTAGAAGAACGATACCACGATTTATGCGGATATATTATAGAAAGAAGGATTAAGTCGGAAAATGGCAAGAATTTCGCATCATTAAGTCAGAGAAGTTTTGACTTATAAAGAAGCGTTTATTGTTCGTTAGATCTAAATCACATAAATTAATTAAGACTGATTCTTTATCAAATCTATTGAGACAATTACAGATTAGGGATAAGGAGCTCAAGGCCGAAACTGGTGTAACAACATCAAAATAACAAAAATGAATAATGGCGATGCAATAATATACAACACCTTAAACGACCATATCATCGCCTCGGTAGAATCTCAAACAGTGAACATATTATACGACTGTGTTGGGGCGATGAATATCGCCCAATTAATGGATAAGCATTTCCACGAAGAAAAAAGAAATTTTTGATTTTTTAGTCAATCTGTACGAAGAAAGGATCATACATTTCAATTGATTGTTATGGAACAAACTAGTTATCTAAATATTCATAATTATAATTTGAGCGTAATTTTGCTTACGATCTCGTCAAAGCCTTTATACACAACCACAATTTTTCGAGAGTTATCTTGATAGAAATGGTCTAGAAGTAATAATATTGATTAATAAAATGGTTGAAATTTCTGGGTTGGAAAAACTTATAAAGGATAATATGTTTATTTCTTGGAAAATCGTTACTTGTAATGCCACCAATCCATTAGTAATGATCGCCGTTGGAATTCAAAATTCAACTAAAAAATTTATTTATTTAATAAATTCAGATCTCGAACAAAGCCTAAAAACTCTTTGCCATGCGAGACAAATGGTAAAAGCTTTTATTTTTAGATTTTGATAGGTTCCAATTCACAAAACTACCAAATGACCAATCACCTTATAGTATTTCCCCCGTATTCTCCTAATGCAGAGGAAACTCTCTCGAGCAGAGAAATATGCTCGAATATAACTTTTACCACATTCCTACGTTAGTATAATAATTGATTTACAACAAATGCGGATTAAAGGGATTTTTTATCCAAACTTAATTTAGATAGCAAAAATATTACAATCCTCTTCAAAGTTATTGCTAATAAACTGAAGAAATTTTTGCGGGAAGCTTATTCCGAATTATCTATGACTGGATAGTAGGGAATATAATTTCGAGCAATTTATTCATTATAGTAGAAAATTTCTTACACTGAAATTGAGTGGAGCAGGTGATGAATATGTTTACCACTCATTTTTCAAAAATTACTCCTAGTACATGTTATAACGAGGCTAATTTCATAAATGGTTTTTTTAGGCAAATATGGATCAGCAACTTTGACGGCAATTATTTTTATGGATGACTGTAGTACCGACACTCTTGGGAACTATTCAATTCCAACAAAGTTGTATTAAAATAAAAAAGTTACGAGAAAAATTTGATGACTTTAGGCAATCGAAACGTTTTGCTTGAACTTCTCGCTCTCATTTCTGAGTGCAGACTGGTTATGTTTTCATGGAATATTGGATGAACGAATTGATTCTCGATTTTGGCAAACTTTGATTCGTTTTATCAATAATAAAAATTATAAAGACTGCAACTTTTTTCTTTCGTCCACATGTGGGACAATGGCAGTACAAATTGGAGTGTGTCCCTGGAACAAACGCCGGTTTTTTTAAAAGATATAGAATGTTCAGACCAATAAGTAAGAGACTTCAAGATTTACTTCTGATTCAGATCTACATTTTTCAGGCCTCTCCTTATTTCGATCAAACTTATGATCCCCGATTCTCATATACACTTGGGAAACAATAAATGCACAGTTTAAGGAGGATAAAAAATTCAATTTCTATCTGATTGAAGATAAGGCTTTTAAGAACGAGCTGGAATACATGCCATTTATTAAGCGAATCAAAATCGAATTAGGTAATGATAGAAGAAATTAAATTTATCAAAAATGAACACTTTCATAAATCAGGATCATGAACAATTAAATCAACGACATTGCTGAATAATTATCTCAGTTCATAATAGCAAAGGAATATTAGACAAAGGAAGCCTGCTTTCTTGAGGAAGGGGCGGTGTAATGATCTTCCAGGCGGCTTATGTATAAATTAACCAAGGATGAAAGGTTTAAGGTGGAGGTTTTGAAAATATTTAGACTTTATAATTGATAGAATAGAAAATGTCCCAGGTTTATTATCCCCAACACATGAGGTTGGTTGGCTGGCAACTGAATGGGTTCTAACTTTTTTTTACATCGCAGAGCAGAATTTTAAATTGTAATACGGATCTAGAAGGAGTTCATGACTGATGCCTGACGAAATTACCTGCATTTTTGAAGGAAAACTTAGACTATTTTTGAAAAAAAAGAATACGATAATTTTACATGGAGCATTAGGATTGGGATGTTATTTTATTAAAAGAAAAATTACCTACAAGTAGAAAATAATAAACTCTCTTGACCAAAAACAAATTAGTTTTTAATGGGAAGTTGGCGTGGGTCTCGGATTTGAAAAGTTTATACTATGGAATGTAAATTGATTTCGGACTTGCTCATGGGTGTTTGCAGGCATTCTATATTTTCTAACTCAATGTTATAAAGAATGGAATTATGAAAGATAAAGCCAAAAACCTAAGCACAAGGCTGCTCAAATTTCTTTTTAATAATGTCAAGATCCATCGCAACATCGGTCAGTTTTCCTTTACCACATTACTGTTAGTGAATATGAACAAAAAATTTCACAAAGTTATGCCAAAGATTAGCATGTTATGGAGATATTGAATGTTATACACAATACTTGCTTCAACAAAATTTTGTATAAATGAATTTGACATTATTAAAGCAGCATCGATATCAAATTGCTCAGAAGGACTATGATGATCTGTCAGTTAAGATGCGGGATTTTGCCATGGTTCAAGCGGAATAACTTACTTATTGCCAAAAATAATATAACCTACAGTGATGAAAGGCATGAAGGTATGGCTGATTTTGGATGAAATGACACTTATTCGGCAAAATGAATTCTGAATAGAAGGATATAAATGATGTCCATATGGCGACTTCAGGGTGGCTAAATATCTGTCAGACATTTTAACAGTTCTAGCTGGAGTTGATTAGTTTTAATCTCTAATGAAAAAAAATTATCAATACGATGGTTGGGATACTGATTTTTATCTCAGATTATTTTGTAAGGTTAGGTTGAATAATAAAATTTTGTTTATCCCCTGTCCTATGACAGGGGATTTATTGCACTAACTACAAGTAAACTGTGGTGCGTATTACAGCATTGAGTTTCTGCAGGTGGGCACATTGGATAAACACTTTGGTACATGCGGGATCATTTCGCAGGTTAGTTTAATGAAAGTTGGCACCCAGGTCCACAAGAGTTGATCTGGACACCCTTCTCCGCAACAAATGAAAATAATACAATCTGAGAACGAAAGTTGTGTACGCGTCATCTCCCTCCTCCAAATGACATTACGTTTTTCATGCCATCAGTTAACGAGGAGATCACTATTCTTTTTAATTCTAGTTTTTTTTTCTCATTAGCAATTAATTTAAATTTATAATGTGTCATATAAATTATAAATTATTAAATAAATAAATCCAACAAAAATCAAGCTAAAACTTTAACTAGAACAATACAACTAAAATAAAGATAAACGGCTACTATTGCCGAATTTAAAAAGAAGAAAAAACTTGAAATACAAAACCTCAACATTCTCTCACAACTGAAAAGATAAAAAACCTGCAAAAAAGTAAAAAATTTTCAATACATAACAAAGAAATAAATTAGAATTTGATAAATTTCTAATGGATCATTCTATTCTAAATGTAACAATTCAAAGGAAAATCATGAAAATTTCAATTTATTTTTCTTATTTTGCTAGTTACGTTCAGTACTATCTCTCACAATTATCTTAAACCGAATAAAGTTCATACGGACAGTATGAACACAGATTTCTAGCTCTCTAATGATTGCTCTTTTAGGAGGAAGTTTTGTTAACACACCCAATTCTATCGATGGTAAATCGGATTTGGACAGCCAGTTAATAAGATTGTTAAACTAGTAAAAATATAAAGAACGATTCCAACTTCTTATAAGTAATTGGAACGATTGTCGACAGGCTGGGCTCAGTAATAGTTTCTAGATAGGGGGGTGGTGGGGGTGGGGTGGTGTTTTTTGGTTTCGTTGAGATTAATAATACTATATGAAAATAATTGGGGTCATGCAAGAATTTTAGTAATAAGATAATTGAGCGCGACATTTATAATACCTAAATAAAGCTAGACAAAAGTCGTGTGCCAATAAAAGAATATTACGTGGCTTGGAACCCTGCGAAAAAATCTTCATTCGATATGAAAATTTATTCAGGACATCATATCTAAGTGTGTATTTACGTTTATTGGACTATTTAGGTATTGGAAATAGATTCATATTTTTCGCCTAATCTGGACTAGTTAAGGTCATGGCGAACGATCTTAAATAATACATTCTAAAGTCGTGAAGTTTCAAACAAGAGGAATATTTCATTGCGTAGCAAAGTTGATATGTGAAGTAAAAGACCTCATGCAGTAATTTGGAAGCAATTTACAATGAAATGGTAGCAAAGAATTTTGCCTTATATGACTAGATTTATTGAGGAAAGCTTGTAATAATTAGAGATATAAGAGCTTTTCTGAGAACCTGTTAATGGAATACAGGTGATTGTCATATTGATAATAAATATTAGAATATGGATGATGTTGATTGAAAAATATCACCTCTAATTCCGCATCTTAACTACCAACAGATTACGCGATTTACCTATATCATATAATTTGCGGTACCAATAATGAGAAATTTGAGTTGGAGATATGACGAGGCAATCAGAAAATAAAGGGTTATTTCAGAATACCATTCCTTGTTTAATAAATATCATGATTAGAGATTCATCAAATGTTGTAAAAAGGTTTGGAACTTGCAGATAATATGAGTTTATTAGAAGGGGCACTTTATTTGAAAAAAGAAATACAGCATCGAAAAGTTTGAAAAAAATATCAAAGGCTTGATAATAGAATTTACGTGCTTATCCCAAAGAAGATGATCCAAGCTGGTGAACGACTCAAACCAAAATTATCAATTTTGCAAAATTGACAACATCTGTAATAGCTTATCCAGGTAGTTTCAATCTGAACTCAGTATGTGTGGAAGAGAATGTCTCATGATATAGGAAAATTTAGTGCGTAGTTGCATGAATATACACAAAGTCATGCAAGTATTTGGAATGGCATTTGCAACAGTCCAAACAAGAATATTGGAAGCAAACAGCCGGTGCTGCGGAAATATATCTTGGGTCAATTTGCCGCAGGTGGATTAACATTATTTCAGGGCGGGTGTATATTATGTGGACGGACGAATCTCAACAATCTGGTATCAAAATGAGATTCTGCGAATCGCAAAATTAATGGAGTATTCTAGAAAAGGATGAATCTGACTGGAGAAGCATGAAATAATTATAAGAGATGGAATGAATAGACATTAATGTCGTGCGTAATGTACAGGGAATTCCTCAATATATTAAAATGGACAAGTAGTTTTGTGCCTGATTTAATGTTTCTTTGTAAATAGGAGCGCAAAAAGAATGTGTTTTTTTTTTAATGGAATTAAAATAATTTTGTAATTCCGGTACTAAACGATAATAATCAGTTAATTCGGATCAGGGAATTCAATTCTACCAGAGGAATTACAGGTGTTCCTGTTAAAAAGAAGAAATTTACAATGGAAAAAAAAAAAGAATCTCCAAGTGCTCCAACGATATATCAATTGCTAAAGTAAGAACTAGCGCAAGGTATCTTGGCAACTTGTATGTTGCCTGATAGGTAAGTAATAATAGCAGTCTCTACTTTACTTTTTTTAAAACGGTTTTGGGTTTTGATCATATTGGCGGTAATATTGGTTTAAGAGAATTGCGGTTTGCACTTTGAAAAACTACAAGCTGTAAAGTAATGAATGGCCTGCACGAAATTCTCAATAATATAAGATAATAAATGGAGAATTCTGCTCAAATTATGAACATGCGGTGATATATAGATATTGTTTAATATTGTTTGACAGAAGACTGAGGCATGGTGTAATTAAGCTGTGATATAAACCTGACCATAGATCCGCATGGTACAATATTAACATGGCAGTACACTCAAATCTTATTTCAACGAACTCTGAAACAATCTGGACTAATGTCTGATGACAGAACTTCCTGTCAGTTGGTGGGCGATTGTAGCGGGTTGGGAGGTTGATCTGGAAAGCACAAATATGAAACAGGGAGTGGTGTTTCAGCTTCCTCTGCGATAACATTAATGCCCATTAGTCGCGTAGAAGAATTGTACCGCGCAGAAACAGACCGGCCGTGTGGGATAGGATTATATTTCCATTGCCAAAATCGGTTTCGGTTTTGCGTGCTATCAAAGAAATCAAAACACTCCTTGATCTCTTTTCAATCTCTCATTCTCATGTTATTGTCCTCGCACCGGTATTTTGATCTGATTTCCTGGATGGTGGGGCTTGTAGAGGTTTTTTGAAACATGAAAGGTGGTACGCCGTTACGCCATGGTTAAACTTCTTTGGCAATAATCATGTTAAGCCATAATTGATTTCGAAAACTTCTTTCGTTCTTTTTTCCGGTATCTATTGAGTAGCGAAATACCGGTGTTAGCTTTGGGTTGGCCGTGCAAGCATAATGGCCAATGACCCTTTTTTACCCTTGCGGGGCTTATGGTGAGATGGTATAGGAGCCTCGCATGAGACCAGCTTGTTTTCATCATGGAAAGGTGCAGGGGCCGAGGTTCTCTGGAACAGCAGCCAGTGTTCTGCGATGGCTTTCTGAGTCCCAGGATTAAATTCGCTTAAATAATCACGGTAATAGCGCCAAAAGTTTTCCTTCCTCATCCATAACTACTGACCGTATGATATTTCGGGGGTATGATTGATTTTTTAAAAAAGGCGCGAATTTCCGTCATCGCGTTCTTTTCTACTAAGGTCCATTCGATAGAACACCTGGTTATGTGGTATCCA